>JAAIIK010014166.1:7255-18766 GCA_014706435.1 Silurus glanis | reverse complement strand
CGTGAGAGCGTTAAGTGCTTTATACGTCAGTAGTAGTATTTTATAATTAGTGTGAGATGTAATTTTATTAGGAGAGAGTGTAGAGTGGATCGTTAATAGTGTTTTCTTCTTCTTGTTGCGGCTGCTCCCGTTAGGGGTCACCACAGTGGATCATCCTTCTCCACACTACCCTGTCTTCTACATCTGCCTCTTTCAAATGAACCACCTGCATGTCTTCCCTCACCACATCATTAAACCATCGTTAAGTGTTTACAGTTATATTTTTGACTTTATCTCTTATGTGTGTGCTGTCACACACACACACACACACACACACACACACACACACACACACACACATGCACACAGAGAGATAAGAGTGTCTTCTTGCTGCATTGCACAGGTTCATCATCATTGAGGCAGCTGATATGAAAGCAGTGAGAACCTCCTACTGAAATCTGCAGTTCAGCCATATGTGAGTTTTAACAAGGAGCAGTTCTGACCTGAGCAGTATGACCCACAGGCCCCGCCCCCTCTCCTACCTCAGTACTGCCTGAACAATCGTCTCTTCATTGACACATGGCGCTGATCTTTTACATAAAGGTGGGCGGGACGAGGACTGGACTGGACTGTGACTATCTAAACTATGAAAACTGAGAGGTGTGAACCACAAGCAGCGAGTGTAGATCCTCAAACAGCACACATGCAGCTGAGCAAACATTAGCATGTTAGCAGGCTAATATCTATCTCTAAACAAATGCATATGCAGAGTATAAAGCTTTTTTCAAGTCAAGTCAAGAGTCAAGAAGCTTTTATTGTCAATTCAATCATATATATCTGACGCAGTACACAGCAACCTGGTGCACAGTGCAGACAGACAACACAAGACAGTGTAGGACAAATACACAAAACACGAAATAGCGCCACCAGTAAACCTGTTGTGTATTACACAGTGCGGTGTGTAAAAGAGAACTGAGTACAGGAGTGAACATGTAATTAAACAAAATGTAAACAAGATAGTTTGCGCAAAAATACAATAGCAGCAGTCAAACTGACGTGCAGAAACGGCATGTAAACAGTCTCTGGTAATGAAGTGATGTAATGTAAGTGGTGCTGAAGACATGGATGTGTGCAGTGAGTACGAGTGTGTGTTGAGTCCGGGTTGTACAGATCAGTCACACAGTTGAGTGTGTGTGTGTGTGTGTGTGTGTGTGTGTGTGTGTGTGTGTGTGTTCCAGTTCAGTTCTGTGTTGAGGAGTCTGATGGCTTGCTGGAAGAAACTGTTGCACAGTCTGGATGTGAGGCCTGAATGCTTAGAACCTCTTCCCTGATGGCAGGAGGGTGAAGAGTGTGTCTGTGACGGGTGTGTGTGTGTGAGGGGTGTGTGTGTGTGTGTGTGTGTGTGGTGTGTGTGTGAGGGGTGTGTGTGTGGTGTGTGTGAAGGGTGTGTGGGGTCATCCACAATGCTGTTGGCTTTGCGGATGCAGCGTGTGGTGTAAATGTGCATGATAGAGGGGAGAGAGACTCTGATGATCTTCTCAGCTGTCCTCACTATCCTCTGTAGGGTCTTGCGATCCGAGACGGTGCAGTTCCCAAACCAGGCAGTGATGCAGCTGCTCAGGATGCTCTCATTGGTCCCTCTGTAGAACATGGTCAGGATGGGGAGAGAAGATGAGCTTTCCTCAGCCTTCTCAGGAAGTAGAGATGCTGTTGAGCTTTCTATGTGATGGAGCTGGTGTTGAGTGACCAGGTGAGGTTGTCCGTCAGATGAACACCAAGGAATTTGGTGCTCTTGATGATCTCCACTGAGCATCCATCGATATTCAGTGGAGAATGCATCTCTACACACCCCTGACTGAGGTCTCCCAGTCAGGAAGTCCAGGATCAGGTTACAGAGGGAGGTGTTCAGGCCCAGTAGGCTCAGCTTCTCAATCAGGTGCTGAGGGATGATTCTGTTGAATTCTGAGCTGAAGTCTATGAACAGACTTCTATGAACAGACTTCGTGCATATGATTCCTTGTTGTCCAGGTGGGTGAGGGCCAGGTGAAGGGTCGTGGAGATGGCATCGTCCGTGGAGTGGTTTGGAAGATACGCGAACTGCATGGGGTCCAGTGAGGGTGGAAGCTGGGCCTTGATGTGTCTTATGACCAGCCTCCCAAAGCTCTTCATCACGATGGTTGTGAGCGCTGAAGGACGATAGTCATTGAGGCAGGAGACACTAGACTTCTTCAGCACAGGGACGATGGTCGTCGTCTTGAGGCACGTAGGAACAACGGTGCTGTTCGCCTCTCTGATGGCACGGGACAGTTTGGCACTCGCTGTATTTAAGGCCGTCTTGTCCCCTGCTGTGAAGGTGGAGTCTCTGGATTTTAGCAGCGCACGCACCTTCGTGGTCATCCACGGCTTCTGGTTGGAGCGTGTAGTGATGGTCTTGGAGATGGTCACGTCATCAATGCACTTGCCGATGTAGCTGGTCACTGTTGATGTGTACTCCTCCAAGTTGATGAAATTGCCGTTGGTTGCAGCTTCCCTGAACATGTCCCAGTCAGTGCATTCAAAGCAGACCTTAAGAGCAGACATGGATCCTGCTGGCCAGGTTCTCACTTGCTTTCGAGCTGGTCTTAAATGCCTGTTGAGTGGTCTGTATGCTGTGATCAGCATAACAGGGACGTGTTCTAAGTAACTCGAGCAGCGCTTCTGCTTCCTCTTGCAGCGCTTCCGATTCTTGCTCGTCTGTACATCGAGGTCTGGAGGCCTGGTTCTTGAAGCACGCCGAGGTCGCAAGCTTCTGCTGCAGATCATCATTTAACGTGTTGTTGGGGTTGTTTCTGAGTTCCTGAGTGTTTGGCGGTGGTACACAGGGACACCGGTTGTTTTGATGTCCATATGTTGTGTAAGGCGGGCTACAAAATGAAAGTAGCACAATTTTGGGTCCCGAGCGGCCGCTGTGGGCTACTGCTGCGCCGCCATCTTGGATCTCATTTTTGTCTATGATAGAAATAATCATACAAATATCTATCACCAGAAAACATGTTTACATTTAACATTTACATGTATGATATTTAGCAGGTGCCCTTATCCAGAGCAACAATTGAGCAGTTGAATGTTAAGGGTCTTGCTCGAGGGTCCAGCAGTGGCAGCTGAGAATTTTCACCCCTCTTCTCTCTCTCTCTCTCTCTCTCTCTCTCTCTCTCTCTCTCTCTCTCTCTCTGTCTGGATTATGTTCTCTTCAATTTGAGGCTACTGTGTGCAGCTGGTGATGCTTCTCATCAACGCCCTGGAGATCCATGAAATTCCGGAGTAAGAACAGGAGCTTTGAGGATGGATTTGGACTGTAGTTAAAGTCAACAGTCTGCTACACTGACTCAGGACTACAGTTTGCTCTGATCTCCATCACTGCACCTCAACATCGTTTATCTATTCTATATCTATATATATAAAGCTCAAATACCACTGACTGACTCACTCACTCATCACGAAATCTCAAAAACCACTGAACGGATTGCAATGAAATTTGGAACATACCATTCCCCTTGGGTCTTAGGTGCTCACTAAGAAAGGGTTTTGAAAAATTCGCCCTGGATCGCGGCTAACTCGCGAAAAACGCGATTTCTCACGCATTGTAAATTCTTCGAAATAACAGTACGGATCCTAATGAAACTTACTACATTGTTTCTTATTAGATGTTAGATGCACGATAAAAATTATTTTCTAAGTAGTTTGCCCTGTATCGGTACTACATAGGGGTAGTACGCTATTTGTTGACGTTACGTTCTGATCTCTGATCATCCAGTCCTGCTCAGTGCTTACTGCTTATTGCCATATTGCTTAGCGTTCTGCCTTCCGTAGTGAAGCACGGGTACTTTCAGCTAGTCTGTAATAAATGGACATTCGGTGGCACCCAGATGAGGATGAGGTTCCCAATTAAAGAATTGAATTGAACGTTTGACCTTCTGATCCAAAGTCCAAAGTCTTAACCACTGATCTTACACCTCCCCATGTTCTTTACCTTCAGATCAATTAGACTACTAGCTAGTTATCTTTAGGCAGATTAAAAATTTGTGTTATTTCATGATATGACAACTGACAAAAATCTAATGTAATACACATGTCCACATAGCAGTACTAAGTGTTAACTACTCTACCTTTAATGCTTGTGAGGGGGTGAGCCCCTAGAGTTTACGGGTGGGTGAGGTCCTTGGAGCTGCCCTGGAGCTTCTGGGTGGGTGTGACCCTCAGCTCTTGCCCTTGGAGTTTACAGGTGGGTGTGGCCCCTAGAACTTGCCCTGGAGCTTGAGGGTGGGTGTGGCCTCTGGAGCCACCAGTCCTCTTTGACTGATTTGTTCACACGTGGCTGTTTAACCCCTGCGTTTTGAGCCTGCTGTGATGCTTGTGCTCAGATTTCCCACATCATTAGTGCAGGAGGAGCTTATTACTAATGGACTGTTTCAGATGCTTTATGTAACAGGGTCTGGCCTTGGAGCAGTCTCAGACACATGGAGATGTATTTCACTACATGTGGACAGATGCACCAGCTCAGAATGTGGTGTGAGTAATCAGATCACAGAAGTGATTCTTTCTTTTGGCTTCTCCCATTAGGGGGCGCCACAGCGGATCCTCCACACGTTTGATTTGGCACATGTTTTTACGCTGGATGCCCTTCCTAACGCAACCCTCCCCATTTATCCGGGCTTGGGACCGGCACTGAAAGTGGCTGGGGTTGGTTCCCTGACCGGGGATCGAACCCGGGCCGCAGCGGTGAGAGCGCCGCATCCTAACCACTAGACCACCAGGGGACCTCCCAGATTACAGACGTGATACGGAAGTGTTAATGAGGTCATTAAAAAGACATTGTCTTGGCTTGATCAAGGCACTGAAAATTTCACTGGAGAAAAGATCATCATGACTTTGTAGGAAATGTAATCATCACCTCCAAAGATTGGAGTGAGTTTTAATCATCTACAGAAGTGCTCTATGATGTCGATTAGAAACACCTCATTCTGATTCACTAGGTCAGGGTAGAATGGCACATGAAGCATGAAGCTTCTGAGTAATGGCACAAAGGCGAGTCTGTGTGCAGCTTTATCTGCAGGATCTATTCAAAAGAAAGGGAAAAAAAGGAATGAAGAGCGATTGTGCAATGTATGATTAGATCATCAGCATTCAGACAGGAGGGTGAGTGAAGAATGGTTGTAAAGACATGAATAAAAATTAGGAGAGAAAAAATAACTGCACTTCCTGTCATCTTCTTGGTCCCTTTGGTCCCTCACTGCATTTAGATAAATGTGATGGAATCTGGTCTGTAAAAGCACTACCTTAGGGGGGGCGCTATCGAGCTTGTCATGGAGTAGGACGTGGTGTTAGGGGGCTCCGGTGGATTAATGTTATAATTGTTATTATTTCGAGCTTTTCACTTTTATTTTTGCTCTCAATCCCTCGTTTTACCCTCGTTGTGTGTGTATTTGAATCTAGAGGTAATTATGATGTCTGGTAAAACTACTAAGACCCGTAGCACAACTCAGTCACAGCTGCGGCCTGGTGCAACAGTTGCGGCCTCGCCTTCTCGTGATTCACCTCCATGTGAAGTGCCCATCGTTTCACAGGCAGCTTCTAAGGCTGATATTGACTCGTTAAAGTCAGAGCTGCTGTCCTCTCTGAGGTCCGAAATCATCGAGGTATTTAAGGCCGTGCTACGTGCATTGGAACGTACTTTGGGAAACGATTTACTGACGATAAAGTCGGAGCTGCAGGCGGTGAAGGCGCAGCTGTCCAGCGATAAAGCTGCGAATGAGGCTGCGGTGCGGGAACTGAAGGGCACCGTGGTTGAAATGGAGCGCTCACTTTCTGTTTGCACCGATGATATCGCTGTAATGCAACGTGACATACACCGTCTTACTGCTGAGTACAATAAGCTGGAGACTAAATGCGAAGATCTGGAAGCTAGATCACGGCACGATAATGTCCGGATAATTGGTGTTCCTGAGGGTCCCAATAGCTCCACTATCGCGAGTGTTGCCGCGCTGTTGAAGGAGGCACTGAGTCTGGAGAAGGAGCCGGTTCTAGACAGGTCACATCGCACTCTACAGCCCGTACCAAAGCCTGGTGAACGACCACGAGCCATTGTGGCCAAATTTCACTATCACAGCGAATGTCTGGATGTCTTACGGCGCGCCAGAGAATTACAGCGCATTCAGTTTAAGGGCCTGAACATTTCTATTTTTCCCGACCATACGGTAAAAACCGCAAAAGCACGGGCTGCCTTTAATGAGGTGCGGCGCCAGCTCCGTGGCATTGAAGGTGTGCGGTACGGGTTGTTATATCCAGCACGGCTACGTATTACACACAATGGTGTGGGCAAAGATTTTCTTTCACCTGACGAGGCCAGTAAGTATATAAAAACTATCCAAACTGTCTGAAGTGTGAACATATTTTTTGTCGCTGTTGGACATGACGTTTGCTCCTTGTTTTTCATATCACTGCACTGTTCACAGACTCCGCGTGGTGATGCTGGTCTTTAACTTTACGCACTTTGTGTTGTTGTGTTGTTTTTTTTTGTTTGTTTTTTTTTTAAGTGTTATTTTTACCGGAATCAAAGTGTAAGTGATCCTGAAAACGTAATGTTTGTTTCATAAACGCTTGGTCGATTTATGTTGGGAATTTATTTTCCTCTAGAAACATTGTTTATATGTTTATGTAGACCGGGGATGAGCAGCCGTGAACTAGATATAGTTGTGCATAATTTATGTTGTGTTTAATCTGCTGGAGCCTTCTCTTTGCTTAGGATAGGCTTGTTCTCCGTGTCGTTAGCACATTTATTTGTGTGGGCGGCGATAGGTTTCTTTTTTGATAGTTCATGTTGCTGTCCCCTGGGGTTACTGTTAGAATGGGGACTCTACTTGTGTGTTGGGTATGTGTTTGTGTTTGTGTGTCGGATGCGCGCGCACTGGGGTGGGGGGGGGGATCCCCCTGGCTTCACAGGTCCTGTTTTCTTTTTTTTTTGTAGTTGTTTTTGGATGAATGGCTGACTCTAATACAGACTCACGTTTAGCTGGCAGTGGTGCACCTGTCCGGTTCCTTAGCTGGAATATTAGGGGTATGGGTAATCCTATTAAACGGTCTAGGGTTTTTACCCACCTGAAACGCTTACGCGCCGACATAGTATTTTTTACAGGAAACACACCTCCGAGTCAGAGATCATCATAGGCTTCACCGTCCTTGGGTGGGTCAAACTTTCCACTCCAATTTCAATTCTAAGGCACGAGGGGTGGCCATCCTAGTAAATAGGAGCATACGGTTTTCACCTCCCATACAATTGCAGATAGGAATGGCAGATATGTCATTGTGGCTGGTACACTGATACAGACCAAGGTTCTGCTGGTTAATATTTACGCTCCAAACTTTGATGATCCTGATTTTGCGAATAGGTTACTGAGCAGTCTTCCCTTTATAAATACCCATTTGATAATTTTTGGTGGTGATTTGAATTGTGTTTTGAACCCTGTTTTGGATCGTTCTAGTTCTCGTGCTGTATCCCAATCTGCAATGTCTAAATCGTTCTCCGATTTCGTGTCACAAAACGGCTTGGTAGACCCATGGAGATGTTGCAATCCCGGGATAAAAAAATTCTAATTTTTCTCCCCGGTGCATCATTCATATTCCAGAATTGATTATTTTTTTATCGATAGCCGTCTTAATCGCTCCGTTGTATCTACAGATTATTTGGGCATTGTGATCTCTGATCATGCTCCTCTAGCGTTGGATATCCAATTCTTAACCCATAGACCTACACAATCTGCTTGGCGGTTTAATTCGCATCTCCTAGCAGACAAGGATTTCTGTGCGTCTATTTCTAAAGCTATTGATGAATTCTTGGTGTTTAATCGTCTTGACTCTACTCCATGCTCATTATTATGGGAGACTCTGAAAGCCTATCTCAGGGGGCAAATCGTTTCGTACTCTGCTTTCATATATCGGGAGCACAGAGCTAAACTCAGGGAAATTTCATCGGCTATCAGCCAACTCGATCAGAGCTACGCGTCCAACCCTTCTCCAGAGCTATACAAACAACGTGTTGAGTTGCAAGCAGAATTCGATCTCCTCTCCACTAAAGAAACTGAGTGCATGTTACTACAAACTCGTGGATCGTATTATGAATACGGTGATAAACCAAGCAGATTGTTAGCTCATCAGCTAAGACGGCAGGCTGCATCACGCCTAATACCGCAGATTAATAATGACTCAAATGTTACCATTACCGATCCCATAGAGATCAATGCAGTATTTGAGTCATATTACTCTGCTCTTTATAAATCTGAATGCCTTACTGATAGTAAGAGACTGGGTGATTTCCTTCAAAGTGTCAATTTTCCTGTTATTGATACGGTCTCTGTAAGGGACTTGGACTCTCCACTATCTCTTGACGAAGTCAGAGCTTCAATAAAGGCGATGCAGTCTAATAAAGCCCCAGGCCCAGATGGTTTTCCAGTTGAGTTTTTAAAAAAGTTTATCGATAAATTGGCGCCGCTGCTCCTTGGTGTGTTCAATGAATCTCTGCATCGGGGCGTGCTACCACCCACTTTCAATCAGGTCTCAATAGCCCTTCTCTTGAAGAAGGGTCGTACAGACCGCTGTCGCTGCTGAATGCCGACGTGAAAGTGCTGGCGAAAGTGATTGCATCCCGGTTAGAAAATGTACTACCACGCATCATATCTATGGAGCAGACTGGATTCATAAAAGGGCGACATTCATTTTTTAACACTCGTACACTTTTCATTATAATTTACTCTAAGCAGTCATCTCCTTTCCCTGAGGTTGTAGTCTCATTGGATGCTGAGAAAGCGTTTGATAGAGTCGAGTGGGAATACCTGTTTGCAATATTAAAGAAATTTGGATTTGGTGATACATTTGTCTCCTGGATCCGCCTCCTTTATAAATCTCCGCAAGCCAGTGTTCGTACAAATAATATTAGCTCTAATTATTTCAGTCTCGGGCGTGGAACCCGGCAGGGGTGCCCACTGTCACCACTGCTATTCGCCCTTGCCATTGAGCCATTATCCATTAAACTTAAATCCTCATTAGCCTTTAAGGGTATAACTCGCAAGGGGGCGGAATATAAGGTGTCCTTATATGCTGATGATTTGTTGTTATATGTGACGGATCCTGCAGCCTCTGTTCCTGTCATTTTATCTATCTTGGATGATTTTGGCTCTTTCTCAGGATACAAACTGAATTTCCATAAGAGTGAGTTTTATCCGGTAAACAATACCGCTCTACAACTTCAGCGTCTGAAGCTGCCATTCAAATTCAACTGTTCAGGCTTTAAATACCTTGGTATCACAGTGACCCGTTCCTTACCCAAACTTTTTCATGCCAATCTTGCTCCGCTTGTGGCAGACATGAAGTCGGATTTTCAGAGGTGGAGCAATCTGCCTCTGTCTTTAACAGGGAAAATCAATGCAGTTAAAATGAACGTTCTGCCCAAGTTTCTTAATTTTTTTCAATCGCTTCCACTATTTTTACCTAAGTACTTTTTTGATTCTTTAGATAGAATCATTTATTCTTTTCTTTTGGGTGGAAAACCGCCCAGAATCTGTAAGACTTTATTGCAGAGATGTAGGCTCAGTGGTGTGCTTGCTTTGCCCAATTTTCAAATATACTACTGGGCTGCACACATCCAGAAGCTGAACTTCTGGATCAATTCAACAGAATCCACTTGGTGCAATCTAGAGCTACTGTCTTGTAGATCATCCTCTGTATCTGCTCTGCTTTGCTCACCTTTTCCGATCAAACCATCTCGATATACTGACAATCCAGTCGTACTGAACACACTTAAGATTTGGTTTCAGTTTAGTCGTCACTTTAAATTTAGGGCTCTGTCAGCACTGGGTCCCTTGAATAAAAATCATTTGTTTCCCCCGTCACTTTTAGATTCAGCTTTCTCACTATGGCACGAAAAAGGCATCAAGCAACTTTATAATTTGTACAAAGATGCCATATTTAGAAGTTTCACCAGCCTGTCCTTGGAGTATGGGCTGCATACAGCTCATTTTTTTCGATATCTCCAAGTCCGCAGCTTTGTATCTAAATGCCTTCCCAATTTTCCCTCTGTACCCCCCAAGCAACCTTGGGAGAGTTTAGTCATGTTTACTCCACACCAGCGTAGTTTGATTTCCCGGATATACAGTTTCATTTTATCTCTCAATAGCTGTAATACAGATAAAACCAGGACCGCTTGGGAGGAGGAGTTGGGGCTGCAGTTTGGCGACGAACGGTGGGAGAAGGCCGTAGATAGAATACGGTCTACCACTTCCTGTGCCCGCCTCAGTCTAATTCAGTTTAAGGTTTTGTACAGAATTCATCTTTCCAAATCGAAACAGGCAAAAATCTATCCTGGGGTTGAGGACAGATGTGACAGATGTCATGCTTCCCCCTGTCATTTAAGTCATATGTTTTTTCTGTGCCCGAAATTACATGCATTCTGGACAGGTTTTTTCGGCATTATGTACTCCATATTTGGAGTGCAGTTGACGCCATGCCCACTGATCGCTTTATTTGGGGTTACCAATGAGTCGGTATCACTGAGTTCTGTACACAAAGATGTTTTAGCTTTCTCATCTTTGTTGGCCAGATGTTGCATACTTCTGCACTGGAAAGCAATAGGATGTCCTTCCATCTCTCGGTGGTTTAAAGATTTGATGTTTTTTCTTAAGTTGGAGAAAATAAAATATACACTGAGGGGTTCTACTGATACTTTTTTTTGCAAGTGGCAACCTGTTATTTCTTATTTTAGGAGACTACGGGTGTTCCCTGATTAAAGATCTAAATCGGTCAAAATTGGACTGTATGCATAACCTTTCATTTTTTTCTTCAGCTGTTTAAACAGGGGGATGTGGGGGGGGGGGGGGGGGGCGTGGGCATGTGGGTGTGTGGGTCTGGGGGTTTCTTTGTGTTTTGGGGGTGGGGGTGTTTGCTCTTTGTTGTTTAAAAAGGAAAAATGGAGAATTTCTGTTTAGATTTTTGTATCTGTGATTGTTGATTTTTCAAGAAAAAGAATTGGGGGAAAAAAAAAAAAAAAAAGCACTACCTTAATCCCCTACCCATAATCAATTACCCATAATCCCCTACCCATAATCCCCCACCAGAGGTGGGAAGTAACGGAGTACGAATACTTTGTTACTGTACTTAAGTAGATTTTTCTGGTATCAGTACTTTACTCCACTATTTATTTTTCACGCCGATTTCAGCCGAACAACCGATTTCCTGTTACTGCGCGTCTTTTTCAATCCGCTGGTGTATAAAGTCCTGACTCTCACTCTTTACGAAGATAAGAATCAGCAGGCAGAAGGCAGTAAGAAGTTTGGGGTTAATGTGGATGAGACAGAGGGAGTCAGTAATGAGAACATGACTGAGAACAGACACATTCCTGATCATCATCATCTTTTCTCTGCTTGTGTTCTGTATGTGGATCTTCAGTCTGGATACATTCATTAGGTAACAACATTTTTAATTCGTTTTGTATTAATATATATATAT
>JAAIIK010014152.1:0-10736 GCA_014706435.1 Silurus glanis | reverse complement strand
GAGAGAGAGAGAGAGAGAGAGAGAGAGAGAGAGAGAGAGAGAGAGCACATGAAAGCCTTAAGTAAATGATTAACTCTAAAAGCTTCAATCTGGTCTTTGTCTGATTTTGCTTTAGACTGTGTCTGCATATTAATGATGTTAAAATTCTGAATTAAATCAACAGACACACAAACACAGTCTTGGACCAAGAGCAGTTTCCAGCAGTTTGTACAAATTGAAACATACATGTATTTGTACTTTATAAATGTAGGTGATGTATATTACTGCTCAAGATAAATTACTTCATTAATTTATGCACATTTTTATACCTAAAGCTGTCTGGGATAAAGCACAATTTCTTCAGAAAAATGGCCATACAGGATCCAGCAGACAGGTTAGCACTGTTGTCTTTTATCAGCTAAATCATAAGATGGAATATGATTTATAATTGAACATTATATTAATACACAAAAATATGTTTGTTATTTTTTTCTTCTTTTATTTAGATTTAAAGCTGTGTGGTTGATTCTGTTAATGCTTGGATTAGGGTCTTTATTGCCATGGAATTTCTTCATGACTGCCATTATGGTATTGTGCCATTTTGTTTATTACTATTATTATTATTTTTATTTATTTGGAGTTCGTAAAAAATTTTGAGGTGCAAATGCCATATGAGTGCACTGCCATTTTTATCACAACTACTATAGAGTAAATGTTAGTTTTACATTTTATAAAAAAATTATGTAACAAACTAAGAAGCTAAACATAGCCATGACACTTATAAGTGCATAGGCAGAACATATCTTATAACCGACTGTTAGAAATGGTTACTCTCTTTTTTGTATTTGTACTCACAGTACTTCAACCAGCGTCTAGCTGATGCTGCTTCAGCTAACGCGACTGTAACAGAGAGTCGAAATGCCCTGCAAGCCATATTCAACAACGCAATGACTTTATGTGCCATGATCACCCTCTTAATCTTCACCTGCCTTAACTATATTATACACCAGAGGTAATGTTAAAACAGAGATTTATTCTTATTAATGACAAAGTAATTTAAATCCTTACATAACTGACTTGATGGTAAACAATATTGCAGTCAGATTTATACATAAGTACAAATAAGCATAATGTCTCTGAAATAGGAAAATATTAAAAGATTTAAAAAGAGTTTAAAAGAGAACAGAATTCTAAATGTTAAAATGATCATGTTTAAGACACTGCATACCCTGCTTTTTATTTTTAAAATCTGTGTTGATTTTGCATTATGTACAAATTGCATAATGGTGAATAACCTGAAATGGTACAAAGTTAACCAGTAAAATGCCAGAGGTGAGCAAAAAAGTTTAGGTTACCTAAAGCTGAAAAATAATGCAATAATGTTATACAAAGAGGCTCTTTTCAATGAATAGGTAATGGATTAACAACTTACAACTGTTTTGCAGCAATAAAAGTAAATTAAGACCAAAGTTGATGCGAACAATTCCTACAGGTCTCCCAATTTTTGCTGATTACTTACCAACACTTTGTATAAACTCAGTGTTGGAACAGACTGTGCTTCTACACCCTTTTGAACAATATTTGGATAGTATTGTACTACAGGTAGTATTATATTTTTTCATAATGGTGAGAAATGGTAATTAACAAAGTAAGACAAACAGACCATTATAACAAATAAAAGTTTTGGTCTTTAAAAAGATGTCAAAGGAAGCCGAAGCGTCAGTAAATACAGTTTCCTACACCATTAAAATGCACTTGGAAACTGGCGTAAACTCTAAAAGAGAGAGGTCTGGCAGACCCAAACAGAAGCAGAAGATAAGTTGCTGAGTCAACAGTTTGCTACTCACAGGACAGCATAACAATGGTAGAATTAAGCAAGTCTGAGTTTCAACTGTGAAGTCTTTAAACTGTTGACAGGTCAAATGGCACTCAGAAAGACACTAATAAATTAGTATAACTAAGATGGTAAAACAAGAAAAAGAGGCCAGCCATGGAACTATTGAAGAGTGGAAAAAGGTTATAAGGACTGATAGATTTGAAATCTTCAGATCATCACACAGAGTTGTTGTACACTGTTGAGTAAGCAAAAGGATGGTTCCTCAGTGCGAGACACCAACTGTCAAACATGGAGTCTGGGGCTCTTATGCTGGTTAAACTTGCACAGCATGAGTAGCATCCTGAACCAAAACAATTTACAGCACCATGCAATACCCTCTGGCATGCACCTATTTGGCTAGGGGTTCATCCTACAGCAAGATAATGACTCAAAACATAATTCCAGTCTGTGTCAGAACTACATCAAGAACAAGACGGTAAACTTTAAATCATGGACTGGGCGACAAAGTCTCCACTGTAGAGCTAGTTTGTAACTTAATAAAAGGGTGAAAGCAAAGCAACCTACCAATTTAACACATCTGTGGGAACTTCTGCAACAGTAAAGAACTTTCCAAACAATATTTAATTTCAGTTTTAGAAAGTATTCCACAAGCGTGTTTGGATTTGCAAAAGGTGGCTATTTAATGAGTCAAAAAGTATAGCTTAATTTTGTTAAACAAAAATACATTTAGTACATTGAGACAATAAAGTACATTTAGTACATTGAGACAATTTCAATAAAAACAGGAAAAATCACCGTGTTACAGAACATTTATATAAGTGCAATAAAGTTGTTCCTCTTTTTTTTCAGTAGAATAACAGTCCTTCACTACCTGCATAAGCAAAGTCTAGGCGGACGATTACAGACTCTGCAAGTGTATAGGTGTTCCTAAAAAAAGTGACCAGTCTATTCCAGCAAAACCTCCCTTAACCTCTGGCCTTTTATGTTTCAGAATTTCTCAGAAGATAAGGATTCTTGGTAGTCTGGTATCCATCCTGGTGGTGTTTTGTGTGACTGCCATCTTTGTTAAATTACCTATTGAACCCATGCCCTTTTTTGTGATTACTATGATAAAGATAATAATTGTAAATGGTGAGTCTTGCATCTCACACACAAACACAGTCACACAACCTCATGTACATAAAAACAAACAAATATAGGTTTATACCAAGACACAAGTCAAGTCAAGTCAAGTTAAGTTTATTTCTATAGCGCTTTTCACAACAGACATTGTCTCAAAGCAGCTTTACAGAAATCAACAGTCAAGGTGAATGGTGTGCATTTATCCCTGATGAGCAAGCCATGGTGACTATGGCAAGGAAAAACTCCCTTAGATGTTATGAGGAAGAAACCTTGAGAGGAACCAGACTCAAAAGGGGAACCCATCCTCATTTGGGTGACATCAAGAGTTTGATCATAAATCTTTCAACAATACAGAACACTGGAGAGTGAGAACTAACATGAGCACTGGAGTATAAGATTATAAGTAAATGTTCTTTCTACAGTCTTTGGTATAAAAGTAGGAGCTACTGAGCTCAACATTTGTGATCATCATAGATCCAGCAACAGCTTCTCCATGCCAGAGCCTTTAAACACTCCAGGAGGTCCAATGCCACACATGTAGTGGGATCCAATTGGCACTCGTACGTCTGTAGATGGTTCGGGATGTTCGCGAGTTCGGCATCTACTTCTCCATGATCATCCATAGGTCCATAATCTTCACAAGGTGGGACGTGACTGGAGCTGGCCAAACCTCAGAAAGCCTCAGGAAGGGGAGAGAAAGAGAAGCAGTGGAGAGGAATTAGCGTAGCTGCTGTTCATGATATTAACAGCACAAGTTGATAATGTACATGTGATCATATGTTCTGGAGCACAAGGTTATGATGTGATGTGTGTTATGTGTAGGCTTTGCTAAAAAGATACGTTTTTAATCTGCACTTAAACTGGGTGAGTGTGTCTGAACCCCGAACACTGTCAGGAAGACTATTCCAACTGAAAGGACTTGGTGATTGGGAGGCAGGTGTTTTTTTTGTATTTTCTTCTAATGTGAGGACCTTAATAGTACACACACACACACACACACACACACACACACTCACTGATGTATCAGCTGTGTATGAATATTATTATCTCTGCTTTACTGTCAGTGTGATTGAGCACACATTATTTTTTCTAATGTACGTGGTACTTGTAAATTGATGACCTAGCATTTTAGGAATTTTTTGTCATTAATCTGAACAGTAGTTACTCTGATAGACATGACAGACACACTAAATGCTTTACTAAGTCTGTTAATAATTTCTCAGTGTCTAATAAATGCTTAATGAATTTCAATAGTTGTGCCTTTCTTCAAGTCTCATTTATTATTGACATATGATAAAAATGTAAGTTGGATATAGATATAAATATGAATTTTGAAAGAAAGACTTGTTTGGATGAAATGGGTTCAAGTGAAATATTTTGAGATTTGATAAGTAAATTGAAGTGAGAAGGATGTATGAGTGAGCTGAGCAATGTTAATGATTTCTATTTTTACTGGAAAACAAAATCAATTAAAATTTTTTATTTACTGCTTTATTAAATAAGTGGCAAAAGCAAATGAGAAGTGCTTAAATAGATAAATATTTTTTTTATTACCAATACAGTGTAAACTATAGCAACATTTAATAGAACAAAAAAACAATTAGAAATCCCTGTAACTGTAAGATGACATAAATCTTGCATATTTGCAATCCTATCATAAAACCTACTTACACACAGAAACTAAAAGAATGTGAAAGCAGTCTGACTAAACAAACCACAGGAAAGATTACGATACTCTAAAAGTGCAGAATAAGCTTCAATGATTTCTCCAGAAAGCAGGAAACGCTAGCCTAAGGATTAAAAGTGCAGTGCCGTGGAAAGAACATGTGACAGCAAAACGAATATCTGAGACCAAGAATCCCAAACAAAAGCATGTTCAAAGTTTTCTCAGATATTAAGGTAAGAAGCTGATGCTTTTGTACACTTCTTCAATGAATCTGTACTGATGTTCACAGAAAATTGAGAAACATCTATGTGTTGAGTAAGAGTAATAGAATTAGTCAAATTTCAATTTGTGATGGATTTTATTCTATAACATCTATTCAGTAACTATATGTTTATAGTAAACTATGTTTACTATACACACACACACACACACACACACACACACACACACACACACACACATCTACACTTATCTAGCTACACTAGATAAAAGGGTTTATTTGTGACATTTATTTTCTTATTAATGTGCTTTAGCCAATTTAGACAGTCTTGTGCAGAGGAAAGGATAAGTACATAGTCAATAGCCCTATTAGTGCTACTACAACTACTGTACCAATCTATATTTTGTCAGTCAGTTAAGTAAAGAGAAAATACATTGTTTTATCCATCATTATTTTAAAAATGAGGCTTAGTCAATCTAAAATATCTAAAGAACTATAAATGTATCCCCAAGTGTAGTCTCCAAAACCATTAAACACTATGATGAAACAGGCTTTCATAGGGACCATCACAGGAAAGGAAGAATAAGAGCTTCCTCTGCTGCAGAAGATGTATTTAGAATTACCAGTCCCAGAAACTGCTGATTTACAAAAATTCTCGAAGTTCAAGTGGCAGACATGTTTCAACATCCACTGTTCAGAGCAATCTGTGTGAGTTAGACTTTTATGGACAAACTGCAGCAAAGAAACCATTACATCAGAAGAACAACAAGCAGAAGAGACTTGCTTGGGCCAAGAAACACAAGGAATGGAAATTAGATTAGTGAAAAAGATTTTTTGGTTTTAACCGTTGTGTCATTGTTAAATGTACAGAGGGTGAACGGATGGTTTCGGTATGTGAGGTTCCCACTGCGAAGAAGGGTGAAAAATGTGTGATGCTGTAAATACAATCATACATTCATTATCTTGTACTAAAAAACTTGTACAAAACACTAATGGGACTTATTTCCTCCTGTGGATTTCGATCACTGTTTTTAGTCTTTAGATTGTGTGTTATACTAGACAATTAATTTTTATCTCATAAAGAGCACTTTATATAAAGGGCAGATCAATCTGTGGGAAGCCGCAATTTTTAAAATACAAAGGAATACACTGAGGAATAAAGTGTTGTAGGATTAGCCAAGAAGTCAAAAGGAAAAAAAAAAAACCCACAAGTGACAAACCCCAGCCATCACAATTGTGGCCATAATTTTTTTTAAATTTATGATTCAGCTTTAAACTTTTACTTGCATAAAAATTAAAACAGAAATTACATTAGCTTTCCTTAATTTAAAGTGAATACCTAAATTGTGTTACATGAGAACCTGTTGAGAGACCACAAGCAAATCACCATGGTTCTAGTGAGAGTTCTCTCAATGTGTGTCTGTAACGATAGAAAACACTCTCTTTCAAAAGGTATACTGGAGAAAAATAGCAGAATGGAACACTGAACTGCAGGTTATGCAGCTACTTTTACTTTTAATTTTTAAATATCAAGTAGACACATAATTTTAGTACTTTTACATTTACTGAAGTCATATATATGACCATTTCACTGCTCTACTATCCTCTACAATAATGAAACACTATTTTACTCTTTTGCTGTAAAGAAAAATACTGTAAATGACAAGGTTTTTGCAGAGTAATCATTGTAGTCTTGAAATGTTTTTCAAACCATTAACAGTATTTTAAAAGTGTACTTTAAACTCTTAAGAGCACTCAAGTGAAAATTGTTAAACATTTGGTGGTAGGTTTCTAGCAGGGTTTCCATATTTGTGTAACTGCAAAAATAAGTGTTTCTGTGGCAATCTGTGTTATAAACAGGTTAATTAAATGTAAAAAATATTTGATGTAATATTGTACAGTATATATGATTCATCTAATGTTAAAAACTGCTCTACTTCAGTGCTTGTATCTGTTTTGGTTATGAGAGAGAGAGAGAGAGAGAGAGAGAGAGAGAGAGAGAGAGAGAGCACATGAAAGCCTTAAGTAAATGATTAACTCTAAAAGCTTCAATCTGGTCTTTGTCTGATTTTGCTTTAGACTGTGTCTGCATATTAATGATGTTAAAATTCTGAATTAAATCAACAGACACACAAACACAGTCTTGGACCAAGAGCAGTTTCCAGCAGTTTGTACAAATTGAAACATACATGTATTTGTACTTTATAAATGTAGGTGATGTATATTACTGCTCAAGATAAATTACTTCATTAATTTATGCACATTTTTATACCTAAAGCTGTCTGGGATAAAGCACAATTTCTTCAGAAAAATGGCCATACAGGATCCAGCAGACAGGTTAGCACTGTTGTCTTTTATCAGCTAAATCATAAGATGGAATATGATTTATAATTGAACATTATATTAATACACAAAAATATGTTTGTTATTTTTTTCTTCTTTTATTTAGATTTAAAGCTGTGTGGTTGATTCTGTTAATGCTTGGATTAGGGTCTTTATTGCCATGGAATTTCTTCATGACTGCCATTATGGTATTGTGCCATTTTGTTTATTACTATTATTATTATTTTTATTTATTTGGAGTTCGTAAAAAATTTTGAGGTGCAAATGCCATATGAGTGCACTGCCATTTTTATCACAACTACTATAGAGTAAATGTTAGTTTTACATTTTATAAAAAAATTATGTAACAAACTAAGAAGCTAAACATAGCCATGACACTTATAAGTGCATAGGCAGAACATATCTTATAACCGACTGTTAGAAATGGTTACTCTCTTTTTTGTATTTGTACTCACAGTACTTCAACCAGCGTCTAGCTGATGCTGCTTCAGCTAACGCGACTGTAACAGAGAGTCGAAATGCCCTGCAAGCCATATTCAACAACGCAATGACTTTATGTGCCATGATCACCCTCTTAATCTTCACCTGCCTTAACTATATTATACACCAGAGGTAATGTTAAAACAGAGATTTATTCTTATTAATGACAAAGTAATTTAAATCCTTACATAACTGACTTGATGGTAAACAATATTGCAGTCAGATTTATACATAAGTACAAATAAGCATAATGTCTCTGAAATAGGAAAATATTAAAAGATTTAAAAAGAGTTTAAAAGAGAACAGAATTCTAAATGTTAAAATGATCATGTTTAAGACACTGCATACCCTGCTTTTTATTTTTAAAATCTGTGTTGATTTTGCATTATGTACAAATTGCATAATGGTGAATAACCTGAAATGGTACAAAGTTAACCAGTAAAATGCCAGAGGTGAGCAAAAAAGTTTAGGTTACCTAAAGCTGAAAAATAATGCAATAATGTTATACAAAGAGGCTCTTTTCAATGAATAGGTAATGGATTAACAACTTACAACTGTTTTGCAGCAATAAAAGTAAATTAAGACCAAAGTTGATGCGAACAATTCCTACAGGTCTCCCAATTTTTGCTGATTACTTACCAACACTTTGTATAAACTCAGTGTTGGAACAGACTGTGCTTCTACACCCTTTTGAACAATATTTGGATAGTATTGTACTACAGGTAGTATTATATTTTTTCATAATGGTGAGAAATGGTAATTAACAAAGTAAGACAAACAGACCATTATAACAAATAAAAGTTTTGGTCTTTAAAAAGATGTCAAAGGAAGCCGAAGCGTCAGTAAATACAGTTTCCTACACCATTAAAATGCACTTGGAAACTGGCGTAAACTCTAAAAGAGAGAGGTCTGGCAGACCCAAACAGAAGCAGAAGATAAGTTGCTGAGTCAACAGTTTGCTACTCACAGGACAGCATAACAATGGTAGAATTAAGCAAGTCTGAGTTTCAACTGTGAAGTCTTTAAACTGTTGACAGGTCAAATGGCACTCAGAAAGACACTAATAAATTAGTATAACTAAGATGGTAAAACAAGAAAAAGAGGCCAGCCATGGAACTATTGAAGAGTGGAAAAAGGTTATAAGGACTGATAGATTTGAAATCTTCAGATCATCACACAGAGTTGTTGTACACTGTTGAGTAAGCAAAAGGATGGTTCCTCAGTGCGAGACACCAACTGTCAAACATGGAGTCTGGGGCTCTTATGCTGGTTAAACTTGCACAGCATGAGTAGCATCCTGAACCAAAACAATTTACAGCACCATGCAATACCCTCTGGCATGCACCTATTTGGCTAGGGGTTCATCCTACAGCAAGATAATGACTCAAAACATAATTCCAGTCTGTGTCAGAACTACATCAAGAACAAGACGGTAAACTTTAAATCATGGACTGGGCGACAAAGTCTCCACTGTAGAGCTAGTTTGTAACTTAATAAAAGGGTGAAAGCAAAGCAACCTACCAATTTAACACATCTGTGGGAACTTCTGCAACAGTAAAGAACTTTCCAAACAATATTTAATTTCAGTTTTAGAAAGTATTCCACAAGCGTGTTTGGATTTGCAAAAGGTGGCTATTTAATGAGTCAAAAAGTATAGCTTAATTTTGTTAAACAAAAATACATTTAGTACATTGAGACAATAAAGTACATTTAGTACATTGAGACAATTTCAATAAAAACAGGAAAAATCACCGTGTTACAGAACATTTATATAAGTGCAATAAAGTTGTTCCTCTTTTTTTTCAGTAGAATAACAGTCCTTCACTACCTGCATAAGCAAAGTCTAGGCGGACGATTACAGACTCTGCAAGTGTATAGGTGTTCCTAAAAAAAGTGACCAGTCTATTCCAGCAAAACCTCCCTTAACCTCTGGCCTTTTATGTTTCAGAATTTCTCAGAAGATAAGGATTCTTGGTAGTCTGGTATCCATCCTGGTGGTGTTTTGTGTGACTGCCATCTTTGTTAAATTACCTATTGAACCCATGCCCTTTTTTGTGATTACTATGATAAAGATAATAATTGTAAATGGTGAGTCTTGCATCTCACACACAAACACAGTCACACAACCTCATGTACATAAAAACAAACAAATATAGGTTTATACCAAGACACAAGTCAAGTCAAGTCAAGTTAAGTTTATTTCTATAGCGCTTTTCACAACAGACATTGTCTCAAAGCAGCTTTACAGAAATCAACAGTCAAGGTGAATGGTGTGCATTTATCCCTGATGAGCAAGCCATGGTGACTATGGCAAGGAAAAACTCCCTTAGATGTTATGAGGAAGAAACCTTGAGAGGAACCAGACTCAAAAGGGGAACCCATCCTCATTTGGGTGACATCAAGAGTTTGATCATAAATCTTTCAACAATACAGAACACTGGAGAGTGAGAACTAACATGAGCACTGGAGTATAAGATTATAAGTAAATGTTCTTTCTACAGTCTTTGGTATAAAAGTAGGAGCTACTGAGCTCAACATTTGTGATCATCATAGATCCAGCAACAGCTTCTCCATGCCAGAGCCTTTAAACACTCCAGGAGGTCCAATGCCACACATGTAGTGGGATCCAATTGGCACTCGTACGTCTGTAGATGGTTCGGGATGTTCGCGAGTTCGGCATCTACTTCTCCATGATCATCCATAGGTCCATAATCTTCACAAGGTGGGACGTGACTGGAGCTGGCCAAACCTCAGAAAGCCTCAGGAAGGGGAGAGAAAGAGAAGCAGTGGAGAGGAATTAGCGTAGCTGCTGTTCATGATATTAACAGCACAAGTTGATAATGTACATGTGATCATATGTTCTGGAGCACAAGGTTATGATGTGATGTGTGTTATGTGTAGGCTTTGCTAAAAAGATACGTTTTTAATCTGCACTTAAACTGGGTGAGTGTGTCTGAACCCCGAACACTGTCAGGAAGACTATTCCAACTGAAAGGACTTGGTGATTGGGAGGCAGGTGTTTTTTTTGTATTTTCTTCTAATGTGAGGACCTTAATAGTACACACACACACACACACACACACACACAC
>JAAIIK010014138.1:0-10995 GCA_014706435.1 Silurus glanis | reverse complement strand
TGTGTGTGTGTGTGTGTGTGTGTGTGTGAACACATACACATAAAATTACACATAAAATTGTTATAGTTCCATTTTATTTTCACTCATTCTCTATCATATTTGTCAAATTTTGTTTTGGTAGAGAAGGTATATAGTTATGAGTGTACAATTCTTCTTCTTCTTTCAGCTTCTACCATTAGGGGTCGCCACAGCGGATCATCCGTCTCCACCCCACCCTGTCCTCTGCATCTGCCTCTTTCACAACTACCTGCATGTCTTCCTTCACCACATCCATAAACCTCCTCCTTGGTCTTCCTCTTTTCCTCCTTCCTGGTGGCTCCATCCTCAGCATTCTCCTACTGATATACCCCATGTCCCTCCTCTGCACATGTCCAAACCATCTCAATCTCACCTCCCTCACCTTGTCTCCAAAACGTCCTACATGCACTGTCCCACTAATAAACTTGTTTCTAATCCTGTCCATCCTCATCACTCCCAATAAAAAAATCTCAGTTATGAGTGTACAATTAAAAATGCTTTTTCAAATAAAAAGATTCGAATTTCACTTTTGGATTGTCTGATCAAAGAACAGTTTTACACTTTGCCTCAGTAAATTTTAAATGAGTGTTGAACCAGAGAAGATGGAGGGGATTTTTGGATAATGTTCACATATTTCCTCTTATTTGCATGACAGAGCTTGCATTTGTGGCTGGCACAGCAGACTGGTTCAAAGACAATTATTTCTGCACATATGCAGTGATTTTCTTTGCATAATCAAGCCTGGTTTAATGCAGTGTCACCTGAGGGCCCAAAGATCACAGGTATTGTACTATTTGTTTAATTTAAACATTTGATATATTTTCTATATTCTGTTGTAAATAAAACAGTGGTGTATAAAGTACACAAACCATGCACTTGAGTAAAAGTAGAGATACAGTAGGTAAAATATTACTCCAGTAAATGTAAAAGTGCTTTCTATAAACTTTTACTTAAATAATCAAATTTACTTAAGTGTTATTATTTACTATTGCTATAATGTCCTATTGTCATTTTTTGTCACTCGCAAGTTTATGTGAAAAGACTCATGTTACTCTTAGTACACAATCTATTAATCGAATGATATTAATGAGTCAAACACTGATTGATATCTAATAAAATTAGCATGAGCCCAAAACCTTCTTTTCAACGACGAAAAAATCATGCAAATAATGGAAGTTCGAGTCAGGAGTTTCTTCTATCATTTATTTCTCTCAAAACGTTCGGCTTGCTGTTGAACTGATGCTGAACCGTATGTTGGTGATAAGTAAATACCACCAAGCTTCAAAACAGTTCAAAACAGAGAGCGCGCTCTACTCTGATTGGTGGCTTGACCAGGTTTATTTTAAAAACGCATAAATAAAAAAGGAACGACTGATTTCACAAAATAAAGTTAAGTAAAAAGTTACATATTTGACTTTGAAATGTAGTGAGGTTACAGTTAAGTCTCCTCAAAATTTAAATAAAAAGTAAAATACAGATACACAAAAAAATGCTATTTAAATACAGTAAAGAATTACATTTACTTTGTTACTGTCCACCACTGGAATAAAATTAGGGTTCATGAGAATTTCAAATCATTGCATTTCCTTTTTATTTACATTTTACACAGTGTAAACTTTTTCGGAATTGGGGATACAGTAGTTTAATGTTCCAAAAAATTCTCAGTGAGTGTATGAAGTAAATGGAAGCAGTTTTTTTTTTCTTATTCTATTTCAGGCCTATTATTTACTGTATAAGCAGCTGAGCCCCTGAGCACGATCTCTAAAGCAGACATGCAAAATACAGCACATTAGTGCCGTTTGGTGAAGAGGTTTTATGTAGTCCCAGGAGCCCCCTTGTGGTCTGAAAGAAAACGAGAAACTAACATCAGGAGAGCACAAAGAAACGGTCATGAAAAGCACAAAAAGAAAAGCAGACACATCTCACTGTGCTTTGCCCTAGTATTTTATCATCCGAGGAGAAGTAAATGTGCAGCTAATAAACTCAGGAAATGTAATTATTCATCGTCCAGAAGATGCTGGTAAAAGTAATATGACTGGTGTGGGACCAGCCCCCCTCCCCAGGTTAGTAGCGTAGGGCCCTTAAAGGAAGCAGCCGTGCTTCAGTTAAAAAATAAAAATAAATAAACGGAATCACAGAACCAGAGAGAAAAAACGAGATCATTAACCTGAGAAGGTCGTTTGCATGATAAAGAAAGACTCGGTATAAACAGTAAACTATATTCGCAGTGAATGTGTTCTTTGAGTCTATGAGCATGTGTGTGCTTAAACCAAAACTTTACTGAAACAACGATTTGTCATTTGCACAGAATTGTGACAAAGCGGTTATCTACACTTTAATACTGCACCTGCTTTTCGTTACGCGCTTATTAAATATTCATGAGTCTCAGCACCACCCACGCCCCGCCCCCCGAGTCTCTTCCTGCAGTTTCACCCGGAACTGCGCCAAGTGACATGTGACATCCAACCAACCGCGCTCACGTGACCTTCTGTTGTAAAATCTATCATGATTTGATTGCTTATGAATTAGTAAAAATTTGAATCAATTGTATTGTTTATTCAAGTATAAAAGAACTATACAACCTATATTTACAAACAAAAACAACAACCCATATTTACACACACATAATATATAGATGTATTATATCGAAAATAAAATCAAGATTATAAATGATATAATATATTCTCTTTTTCTTTTTTTTTATTTTATAATATTTATTTTGTTATCTCGAATCTTCACGTCTTCTTTAAAACACTTGAAAACTGCTGTGCTGAAAAGTGATTGGCTGATTCATAGTAAACACAGGCGATGCCGACCGCCTCGTTCTGCTCTCGTGGGGAGAAGCGCTGGACCAGTTAGACGCAGTTGCGTGAAAAATGACACGTGTTTTTGTGTTTCTTATGTTCTGCTTGCTCCTGGCATCCCTGCGCCATACACTCGGGGCGGAAGTCTCTCTGTGGAATATAGGAATCGACCTTAATTCGGTAAGTATCACTACACGACCCACGCAAGAGGTGAAACGTGCGACTGGGTTATTACTTCCTTCTGATCGGACACTTCCTTATGACAGCCGGCTAAACTAGATCATAGCTCATCATGCTAACAACTAGCATAGACTTGTATAGACGAGGAGACTTGTATAGACGAGGAGATTTGTATATTGAAGGTTTTAGATTAGTTAGACAAGCAATTAAAAACAAACACAACCATATAATGAGTTGTAAACACTCATACATTATGTTTTGACTGCTTTGTTGAACAACAAATACTGTAGTAGTTATCCTTTTCCTTAGCATAAATATATTTAATCTTTATTAAACTACCAGAACTTGTACTCGTGTCTGTCCGAATACTTATGAGCTGTCAGAAAAGTTAGTGTAAAACACAGAGAGCCTACTGTAACTAAAAAGCTCGAATACTGATATAGCAGAATATTTCATATACAACCCCAAACATAAAGCTAGCACAATTAGAAAATAACTACTTCATACAAAAATAATAGAAAAGTTCCTCAGCCCCTTATGCATTTTGTGCATCTATTACTATAGACCTGATTCACTACAATAATGACTGACTGATGCACTGCATTTGGTAATGATAATGGATAAAAATGTCAAGCTGTACCATTTTCAGTTGCACATGTTGTTTTGGTTTTGTTGCTGGTTTTCCTGCTTATTTTAATAACTTTTAACACTTAATATTTTTCTCTTTGGAAGGTCTTGTTTTGTTAGACATATAACACATGGCAGTCTGTGTATTACATAAAAAAGGACTTAGGGAGCAATTTCAGGTTCGACTTAATGAGCATGCAACACACACATACACACAACACACATGTACCCAGGGAATATTAAAGACAGAAAAAGAGTAGACATAAATTATTCGAAAGTTAACACTAGGTGGGGACTTCCGTACTACAGGGTCACATGCATTAAAATAGTTTTTTAGTTGTCACATTTACATTACAGCACATTGAAATTTTTTCTTTGTATATTCCATCTTATTAAAAGGCTGGGGTTATTGCAAAGGGTCGGCTATGTTGTGGCAGGTTGGTGGTGCTGGTGCTTCAACCCCTGACCCTCCAATCAGTAACCCAGGGCCATGGCCACTGAGATACCCTTCCCCCATTATAGGTGTAAATTTTAATCATGGATTACTAATTTGCTTCTGGATGTATTAAGACATCTCACTTTTTCCTTCCAGTCTCTCAGTTGCCATTAAAAGAAAATGTTCTTTAATTTTTTTATAATTTTTTGTTAAAGACTATTTAGGACTTCAGCCCAATGACAGTTATGTTTGTCAGATATAGGTTACGTTTTTAACACATTGGTTTGTAAATATAGTTCTCATATATATATATATATATATATATATATATATATATATATATATATATATATATATTTGTTTGTTTATATTTCATGGTTTATATATATGTTTTTCAGCCCAATGACGATGCTGTTTTTCGTAAGACTTTGTATTCCAACACTACCATCTACATGAAATGTAAGTTTTACATGTTAGTTGTGCATCTTGAGAGATAGCATTATCTTAACAGAATGGTTTTTAAACTAAATTCACTGTTTAATGCTGTTTTTCTTGGTTGATGCAGATGCTGACTTTGGATTGTTGCTAAAAAAAAAAAAAAAAAAGTATAAGTATCAATAATGTGGTGAATACTACTAATAGCCCCTTTTTCTTTTTTTATACAGTTCAGGGAGATTTGGCAGCATGCGACCATAAAAATGTGTCTTTTAATGTTAGTTGGTATCTTCGTTCATCTATCTGTTACAATGAAGTATTCAGCACCCCTGTGAGTATAATTTATATATAAAAAAAAATAATAATAAAGCTCTAGACTAAAATATAGATTTTGTTCACTAGGTTAGTTTACCACACGAACTCTGTTTTAACCTTTATGTGCATACGGTGTCAGTTGAGTTGTTTTACTGTGTTGAAGCTGTGTCTGTTCTCTGAATTTGCACAGTTTACACTAAGGCAGCTTTCACCAAAGTCTACTGAATATAACTCCAACAGAAGCAAACAATAAGCCATTTAACACCAAACACACAACCATTCCCTGTTTGCATACACAAGGGTGTTATTAAGTACATTCCTGTGTAAAATGATCCGGCATAGGTCTTTTTGTATGAAAGTTGTAGACACTGTAATGTGTATGGTATCTTTTAGATTTAAAAAAGAGTGCATTTTAAATTCAATGAGCTTTGACGTTATGAAAATTTCTTTTACTATTTTATTTTCTCTTGTAAGAAATAGGAAAGTGTTACTCCTAGCTTTTAAAATAACTTCTTAGTTTATATTTAATGATGTACTTAAGCAATGCCAGGCACTTTTTCCTACTCAGAGCATACATGGATTTAAAGGTAAAGTCAGCAGTCTTGACTTGTTGAATGTAGCTTCTAAGCTCACCCCCTGTAGGACAATGAAGCCATGGCCATGTTTGGTTGGGATCATCAGCTAAAGCAAGACTGGAGTGGATTCTATAGCCAAGGCTACATATACTTCAACAACTGTCACGCTCTCTTCACCCCTACGGTAAAAATGCCTAATGAGCTGCAAAATGTTATTGTAATTTATTTTTGTTCATCCATGCTATTATAGTTTTGCATATAATTGTTTTGCAGATTTACTATAAAGAATTCCAGCCATTTCTGTCTCTCAGTCCCCAAGTAAGTTTCTGATGAAGTTTTTCTTTGTAGCAAAATGTATCATTTATTAAGGACATTTATTTATTGCTTAAATTTCTTTTTTTTTTTTTTTTTTTTTTTTTTTTGGGGGGGGGGGGTGTTGTGTAAATGTGGATAAAGCACATACAAATAAAATAGATAAATAAAAGTGTAGACTGAAGTCACAAGAAATTTGTAACAGTTTGTAACATTTTTTTTTTCTATCAACTGTAAAATGTCCAGTTAGAGAAGAAATATAACCTAACTTTCTAATCATTCATTACTCACAGGAGGGAAGGAGTGTAAACCAAACCAAACATATCTGGGAGGATAAACCGGTGAGATCTTTCTCATTTACACTTTACTCAGACCTTTTCATGTGATGTCCCCATTTCAGACATTTAAGCCATTTGATCAAGCTTAATATGTATACAATTAACTAATTACGATGAATAAAATTAACTACCATATTTTTCGGACTATAAGCCGCTACTTTTTTCCCACGTTTTGAACCCCGCGGCTTAAACAACGAAGTGGCTTATTTATGAATTTTTCCTGGGTTTTTCCCGGTTTCTCAAACTTCAAGCCAAAAAACTGAACCCCATAACATTAGACCAATGAAATTTCCGAACGGAAACGAAAAAACGCACCTCACCTGTGTTCTGAGCTGCACGGCATCGGGAGAAAAAACGTTTTTTTTTAAACGCACGACGAGGCCAAAAGATAAACTCCCGAGATAAATAGTTGTGAAAGGAAGGAGGAAGACAGTGAACAATGACTTTCTTGGTAGGCTACTGTTTATATACAAGTGCTTTTTTTTATTATTCTTGGCAACAGCGTTACGGGTTAGTCAAAGAAACTTAGAAATGAGCATCAGAAAATAATAAGGACATATTCCTCGGTCTTGCACACATGCAGTAATAGCGGAAAAATGAGGCGCCAGGCTATTCCCAAAATACCGCTATGCTCCTAAAGGAAGCGCAACATATTTCACCCGTTACACCGTGTAACAGACACTGTCTTTCGTTAAAGCCTGTGTAAAGTTCATTAGTTTGAATGTGGACACCTGCGGCTTATAGACAGGTGCGGCTTATTTATGTTTAAAATAAAAATCTTTGTCAAATTCAGTGGGTGCGGCTTATATATGGGTGCGCTTTATAGTCCGGAAATTACGGTAATTAAGTGTATGTAAATCTAAGAAGAGGTTATTTCTTGTGTTATGTTCCATGCAGGATATGTATGCAGTTGCCAAGTCATGGTCAGACAGTCCCTACATGTTTATTTTGAGGATCCAAACACAGCAACATTCAGAGGCCAGTAAAGGTCACAGAGACACAGGGGATGGGGATGCAAGCAGCAATTCAAAGGACAATTTATCAGTTACAAGTACATATTTAATCTTTTTGTAGTGCGCATCTCAGCTTGCTAACAGTAATATGTAGATACATATCTGAAAACCAACCTTGTATGTTTCTTTGTATGTTTTTGCAGTGACAGTAAAAATGAATGGCCCTCATGACTACTCCTCACCTACTGACTGGCCTCTAATGATGGTGAGTTTCTCTCTTGAATCGTGGTGTGTTCGAGTCATTTGAGATGGTCACAAATCCTTAATTAATTTTCACACAATTCACACATGGCAAAAATTTTTTCAGAGTGTTCATGTATTAATATGTGTGTTCTCACAGTTCTTCATGACTATGTGCATCGTGTATGTACTGTTCGGAGCCCTGTGGCTTCTATGGCTAGCCTGTTATTGGCGTGACTTGCTAAGGATCCAGTTTTGGATTGGTGCTGTAATTGTCCTGGGCATGCTGGAGAAGGCGGTGTTTTACTCCGAGTACCAAAGCATCAGATACTATGGAACTTACAGTGAGTGGTGTGATATCATCTTGTTTTATCCACTGCTTTGCCCGTCAGTGGTAATTAGATTTGTCTGTCTCTTTATTTTCAGATCAAAGTGCCGTTATCTTTGCTGAACTTCTGTCCGCGCTGAAAAGATCTCTAGCTCGGATCCTCTTGATCATTGTCAGTCTGGGTTATGGCATCGTAAAGTGAGTATAACCAAAGTTTTTATACTGAAGTCTGCCCATTTGGTTGCCATCTTGGTGACAATGCTAGAAAGTTAAAGTTACATTTATGGCATTTAGCATACGCTCTTGTCCAGAGCGACTTACAAGAATGCTTTGAGTCTCTATCAATGAATAAATCTACACTTTTACGCTAGATTAAAAACTTAAGATCAATCTAAACTCTGTTGTGAGGATTTTTATTATTATTATTTTTTTTTTTTTTTGTTTGTTTTTTTTTTGTAAAAGACAAAGCTAAAATGGAAAAGTGCTAGTTTAAGTGTTTCGGGAAGAGATAAGTCAGTGACTTCAGTGTTCGGACATCTAGGGGCAGTTCATTCCACCACCTTGGTGCCAGAACAGAGAAGAGCCTTGAAGTATACTTACCTCTTACCCTGAGAGAAGGTGGTACCAGTCGAGCAGTGCTAGTAGATCTCAGGCTGCGTGGTGCAGTGCAGGGAGTGATAAGGTCTCTGATGTAAGAAGGTGCTGGTCCATTTTTGGCTTGTAGGCAAGCATGAGTGTTTTGAATCTGATGTGTACAGCGACCGGAAGCCAGTGGAGGGAGTGCAGCAGTCAAGTCAAGTCAAGTTTATTTCTATAGCGCTTTTCACAACAGACATTGTCTCAAAGCAGCTTTACAGAAATCAACAGTCATGGTGAATGGTGTGCATTTATCCCTGATGAGCAAGCCGTGGCGACTGTGGCAAGGAAAAACTCCCTTAGATGTTATGAGGAAGAAACCTTGAGAGGAACCAGACTCAAAAGGGGAACCCATCCTCATTTGGGTGACATCAAGAGTTTGATCATAAATCTTTCAACAATACAGAACACTGGAGAGTGAGAACTAACATGAGTACTGGAGTATAAGATTATAAGTAATGTGAGGTGGTGTGAGAGAACTTAGGCAGGTGCGTTTGAATCAGCGTTGAGAGGAGAAACTGACAAGAATGAGTCACATTAGCAACACGTGAGAAGAAGGACAGTTCATTGTTTACAGTTACCCCAAGGTTGCTCAGGCTATTGTGCATGTGCAGTTTTCTATAACTAACAGAGCAAACACTTTATATCTGAGCATGTGCCAATGTATGACTTTAATAGTTCTAAACAACAAGGTGATTGCTTGGTTGTTTTTACATAATACAGCCACAATATTCAGTGGTGCTTCTTTCATAATTTCTTATTTTAAGCAGTGGGCAGACTCTATTCAAACCATGAAGGATTCAGGAAGCACTCTCCTACATTTTAGTTAAAGTGTTTAAATTTTGATTTGAATTCTAGGCTCTGTAAATTGTTCGTATGTGTAAGTAAGAGTCATCATGTGATGCTTTGATTTTTGTGGCTCAGACCCAGATTAGGGACTACGGTATCCAGGCTGGTGGCTGTAGGGCTGCTTTATCTGATCTTCTCCTCTGTGGAGGGTGTCCTCAGGGTTACCGGGGTGAGTGGCCTGATTTAGCATTTTATAAATAAAATGTGTTTATATTCTTCTAGAACTTATTCATCTAGGGAATAAATTTTTTTCCTATATCTGTCTTTACAGGGTTTCTATGGCACAGTGGCCCTTATTGCCAATCTCAGTCTATCTCTAACAGATTCCTGTGTCATATGGTGGATATCCTTTTTTATGAGAGGATCATTATACAATAATTGCGTAAATTTACAGGAAGGCTGTAATGGGCTAAACTTGAATAATGTAGGGAGCAGGTGAAATGGAAAGAAAGCCTAAATTCTTCTCCGAGAGTAGAGTTTCTAGCCTCAAACAGAATACAGTTGTATTACATAATATAGCAGTTAAATAAACAGCTTGTCCAATCAAATTAATGAATCAGACCTAACTCTTCTGTAATATGAAACATGTTTTTAAACTTATAACTAAATCTGATCACAAAAAGTGGTTAAGGCATGGTGTTTATCAGTTTGTTTACCCCTGTAAAAAAACCTGTGTACATACACAAATGTGAGGACAACCAATCACATTCAAGAGATTTGATCTATGAGAACGTAACTGTCAGAGTCCTTAACTGCTAAATTGCACATTTTTATCAGTCTGTTTCGAACGACTCAGCTCCTGAAGATGCGCAGAAACGTGGTGAAGCTCTCATTATATCGCCACTTCACCAACACACTCGTCTTCTGCGTGCTCGGTGAGGTGGATTTATCTGTATGAGCGAGCCAGCATTAGGCATACTGTACATTATACTCTGTCATCTTCTATGTTTTGTTTATATGTGCAGCTTCAATCATATTCATTATATGGACAACCAGACAATTCAAGTTTGTGGACTGTCAGTTAGTGAGTAGCACATCTACTTGACTGTGATATTTTGAGAAACGGTGCTGCATCTTCCTGTTAGTATTTTTGAGTGTGACATGCATGTTTGGTTTGCTTAGGGCTGGAGAGACATGTGGGTGGATGATGCATTTTGGAGGTTGCTTTTCTCCACCATCTTGCTGGTCATCATGGTGCTTCTACGACCCTCTGTCAATAGTCAAAGGTTAGATGAATGTATATAATGTGATATATATTTAGAAGTAATACAACAGTGAAGGCTATCAAATGGAAAAAAAAAAAGCATTACAGCTTGTAGATCAGAGCCAATCCAGAGTCTAATTTAGTACATATTAACACTGAACTCTATCTGAATTATGGCAGGATTTTATGTGTATTTAAATAAATAGGAATTTCCTTTATTTAGATTTTCTCATTCTCCACTCATTGATGAGGATGATGATGAAGAGGCAAAGGAGCCAATGCTCAATGAAGGTTTTGGTAAGTTCATCATATTCATAAAGAGCTTTAGCCAAGCCAAACAAAATACATTGCAAATAAGCAGAACAGGAATCTTGCAGCGACAGTGGGTACAGGCTCAAAGAAACCTGGACAGGTGAAGATTTGAAAATGTCCATATAATTTTTCTATTCTTCAGCTGTCAATTATGTTGAGCCAGTGCGCACTGTAGTCTCAGATTCCTGTTCTTGGCCTCCTGGTCTTTCGCTGTTGTAGTTTGTTCACGACACGGTGCAATTTTTGTGCATTCTGAAATGCTTTTCTGTTCACCAAGAGGAGTTATTTGTGATACTGTAACCTTTTACTCACATTGAACCATTATGGCTATTCCGCTTCAACCTCTCTCATCAACAAGGTGTTTCTGCCCACAAAACCACATTCATTTCATTTCATTTCATTTCATTTTATTTATTTGACAGGGACAATGCAA
>JAAIIK010014134.1:0-11089 GCA_014706435.1 Silurus glanis | reverse complement strand
GAGAAAAGCAGCCAAAGTCCTCGGCATTTTAGTGTCCGTGTTTCTGGTGTTTTTACTTCCGTATTTTATTTACAGTTTATTAGGTGACGTTATTGAACTACAGGCAGAAACTGTTCATAAATTCATTATTGTTGGATGCCTCAATGCCACCATTAATCCTTTTATTTATGCTCTGTTTTATCCGTGGTTTAGGAGGTGCATAAAATTTATTATAACTCTGCAAATATTCCAAACAGATTCTGCATTAATAAATATCCTTTCATGAAAAACATTTTTTTTTACTCCTTCTGATATTGAGCCTAAATATTTTTGAACTAAAAAAGCCTGTGACAATAATAATTTATTATAAAAATACTACTACTAACAATATTTATACTTTCCATCATACCATAAAATTTGATTTAATTATATTTTGATTTGCATTAGTAATAAATATATTTATTGGTAATGAATATTGCTCTGTAAAATACATAATTTTCTAAGGCAAATTCACATATAATATTTGCAAATCCACAAATCCGTTTGCCTGCAGTAACGATATAGAATGATAAATTGGAAACAGGGTAGAAACAAGCATTGCCTAACATGGGTAGAATGCCAATGCAAAACAAATCCAGCACACTGATAAACTGATGGTAATGGAAATATTAGTGGCAATATTTTTAAGGCATTAAAAAACCCAAATTTAATAGTAAGGTTGACTTAAGTCAAAATGTTAAAGAAAAGCTGGATGATGGTTTGCAGAGAAGAAAAGCCTGCACACGAATTTTGGCATTTAAAGTTTGATTAAAATATATGAAACTAAGATACTTTAATAAGTTTGTGTCAGAGAGCCACCATTCACGCCTCCCTCCAACACTCAACACTCTCGCTCAGCCTCTCCCTCCTACTAATCACCCACACCTGTCCTCCATTTACCCGTCCCCTTTATAAGGTCCCGTTTCCCCTTCACTCATGGTCCGATATACAGGTTACGATCATAGATCATCCGGACTACCTACTGCTCTTGTCCCTTTAGATTCCATGCTCCTAGCTACACTTCAGGTCAAGCACCCAGTTAAGTTTGCTATTTGCTACAGTTTCATTTCCTGCTCTCTTGTGTTTGCATGTTTAGATAATAAATGAGAATCTCTTTTACTCCCGGTTTCTGACGCCTGGTCTATCCGTGACAGTTTGTCAAGCAGCAACGACTACACAGTCCCAGTTAAATAAAAATGGCTGAAGCAGGTTGGAGGATGTTCTTTGACTACAGGCACAAGCTACCAAGTGGATGGCCCCATGTGGTACATACAGTATGTGTATGATGCAATAAGAAGAAGGGGGTACATGGGTGTATTTTAGTGCCCATTGTTAAAATTGTATTACTTGTCTAAACGCAATTTAGGACTTACTGAAGAACGTCTCCAGGTTACAGGTTACTACACTGCTTTACATGTATAGGACATAAAGAGCTGTATGATCGGATCACCAAAACCAAATCAACATGTCTGTTAGATCCCATTCCAACTGAACTACTGAAAGAAGTGTTACATACAGCTGGTGAGCCTCTTCTGAATATTATTAACTCCTTAATATCTTTAGGTCACGTCCCTAAACCCCTCAAGTTAGCAGATTTTAGGAAAGATTGTCGCTGCCCTGTTCTGTTCCCACTTACAAGAGAACAATATCTTTGAAGTGTTTCAGTCAGGTTTCAGGCCCCATCATAGCACAGAAACTGCCCTAGTTAAAATCACTAATGACCTGTTTTTAGATTCAGACCAAGGCTTCATCTCGCTGTTAGTTTTACTAGATCTAAGTGCTGCATTCGACACTATAGATCATGATCTTCTCCTGGATCGCTTACAAAATTACATCGGCATTCAGGGACAGGCATTAAGCTGGTTTAAATCCTACCTGTCTGATCGTTACCATTTTATAGATTTAAATGCAGAACTACCAGGTTAATGCAAATAAATTATGGTGTGCCACAAGGTTCAGTTCTAGGACCCCTGCTTTTCACAATATACATGCTTCCCTTAGGAAATATTATTAGAAGGCATGGGATTAGCTTCCACTGTTATGCTGATGATACCCAGCTATATATCTCATCAAAACCAGACGATACACTCAATTGACTCAGATAACTGAGTATGTCAAAGAATTAAAAGATTGGATGACCCATAACTTTCTATTATTAAATTCTGATCAGACAGAGATTTTGCTCATTAGCCTCAAACCAGTACAAAGAGATCCAGCGTTTTAACCTGCATTTAGAAGGATGTTCTCTAACTACTAGTTCAATAGTAAAAGACCTGGGAGTTATTTTAGACAGCAACTTGTCTTTTAAATATCATATCAACCATGTTACAAAAACAGCCTTCTTCCACCAGAAATATTGCTAGGCTAAGAAACATGTTGTCAATATTTGATGCAGAGAAGTTCATTCATGCATTCATGACCTCCGGACTGGACTTTTGGAATGCATTACTAGCTGCCACACTCCGGGTAGAGTGCACTCAGACCAGAGGACTCGGCGACCAGAGGATTTGTAGGAGGATGCAATTGCATCAATAATCCACCTACTCAGCATCTGCTTGTTTGCAGGGAGGCCTCTCCTCAGAGGGCCATAGCGGATGAACAACTGTTCCGACTTCCTCCGCGGACTCGTCCTGTGGACGTAAGTGTCCAGTGCTCACACCCAACACAGCCGGCTCAGCGTTTCCTGTTCTGGGGGCTGAAACGGAGGAGGATAGAATACCTGGAACCTAACAGGTCATGAAATGACTGAGGGCACCTTAGGGATGTAACCCCTTTCTATGCTACAGGAAGGCACTGGCCATGCCTGGAGTAAACTCCAGAAATGAGGGGGCCACGGAAAGGGCCTGAAAGTCCCACAGAGCCACTATAGGTCACACCGGAGGCATAAGCCTCTGGGTGGCATGGAGAAAACGCGTCAATAGTGTGTCTCTGCCCAGTGATTGCCCCGACAAGGAGGCATGATACACCGAAATGGCGGACTCGTACACTTTGATGGTGGATGGAGCCAAACCTTTGGCAAAATGTTCCTGAAGAAATTCCAGCACTGAACCAACCGGGCGGTTAACTGCATCCAATCAGTGCTGATCACAACATACACTGAACTGACGCCATCTCACGGCATATGAGTTCTGAGCCATTGCGTCCAGCCCAAACGGGTCTGGAGGTGTAAGGGAGAACCAGAGGGGATAGTGCGACGTCTCTTGAGTCTCAAACAAGTTAACTTTAGCCCTGCAAAATTTCCCCCAGATCTGCTCCACCACATGGGAGTGGAGCCGCCATTCCCCTGGTCTCAGCCCCTGTCTCAAAAGGGTGTCTGCTGCTTCCTTAGGATGGCCTAGGATATACGCTGCCCTCAAGGAAAGCAGATTCCCCTAGGCCCAAATGAGGAGCTGGTGTGCCAGCCTGCACAGGAGGCGTGAGCGCAGACAACCCTGGTGGTTGATGTAAGAGGCCACCGAGATGTTGTCCGAGCGGATCAACACACGGTAACCGCTAAGGTCTGATAGGAAATGCTTTAATGCTAGAAGCATGCCCAGCATCTCTGGCCCTCCCTATAGACCTTGGGCAGAGCGGCCACTCATGACCACTTCCCAAACCGTGAAGGATGAATCTGTCATAAGCGATAAGGGCCCTGAGAAGCCTGACACCCTGGTTGTGATGTCACCCAGCTGGTGACACATCGCTTTCCATTAGACGGATTACACACGTTATTCAGGCCGTGGATTTAAAATGTAAACAGACCACTTTCCTTGCAATGCATTTAAAGGCACAATTGGTCAAATTGTGAAATAGATAATTACTTTTTGCCTCAATTATCCACTAATTCCTGGTTCAAATTGTCTGTGGTTTCAAGCTGTGGATTGTGCCAGCATGGCCTGAAGAGTCACTGCCTCAGCTGTTAATGACCGCTCCATATTAAACAAATACAGAGGGTGTAGATTCTCCTCAGGAATTTATTCTTGTAGGAGTTGCATGACAAGTTCCTGACAGAAAAAACAACTAATTCAGCATAAACCTAATGCTGCGCTTTACCACACATACTTTTCAATTAGCGTGGTCAAAATGAACTGTGATCCAAATTTAAGACATTCTGCCCTGTCTACACAATCTTCTCCAATTACGTTTCAATATATATGTTATTATTTAAATAAAATAACACATTTGACTCTCTACAGCATTTTGCTGTTCCATGTAGAAAGTTCTGTTTTACCTGGGTGTCACCCCACAGGTTTTCTAAAAACTTAACAGTCCCTTCCAGTAACATGGACTCTTGCTGACCAAGGATGAGATGTCAGTCGGTTTATGTCTGAACTAAGCCAATCTCAAACCAACAACACACTTTCACACTGTGAAATTGAATTTGGTTTCCTTGCAACAAACGATGACATCATCCATAAAAAACTGCCAATCAAAATTAGGGGCGAGGTCAAATGATAAAGTATAAAAAGCTACAGTATATCAGAGCTTCCTTGCACTCATCATGTGCTGGATTATGAACTCAGATGTTTTATATTTTTCAAAGACAACAGCCAATATACTGTTTTACTGTTGTATTATTTCTTGAAGAATATTTAAAATTGCTGTATTCATGAACGTGATGGAGTTGAATCTCTCGGATCGCTGTGAGCATTTCTCCTGTCCAGAGAGATCTGTATCTCCTGCAGTTTATATCTTACTGTACGTGTGTGGAGCTGCTGTGGTTCTTCTAACAGTGTGTGGAAATCTGCTCGTCATCATCTCTGTTCTTCACTTCAAGCAGCTTCACACTCCGACCAACATGCTCGTGCTCTCTCTGGCCGTGTCGGATTTCCTCGTCGGCGCTTTACTCATGCCATCACTGTTAATCTGGACAATCGAGTCATGCTGGATGTTTGGGAAAAGTTTCTGCATCACTTTTTGGTTCATTTGCAGTTTCCTTACAGGCGTAGCTACATATAATATCACTCTGATAGCTGTGGATCGCTATTTTGCTCTTTCACACCCATTTCTCTACACAAACAAAATCTCTACGAGCATGATGTGCACTGTAATTTCTTCTAACTGGTGTGTGTGTCTGGCATACAGCATAATATTCTATTATTTCAATATAAGCTTCATGAATTTTCTGCTGTGTCCTGGAGAGTGTTTTCTCATTCTGAATGAGGTTTGGTCTGTAATTGATCTTGTATACTCATTTATATTCCCACTTTCTGTCATAATCATATTGTACAGTCGGGTTTTTCTGATCGCTAAGAAACACGCCACTGCTATCAGAGAGCTTAATAATCACACACGAGCTCAAACACAGAAAATCACCTCAGACTCCATGAAATCTGAGAGAAAAGCAGCCAAAGTCCTCGGCATTTTAGTGTCCGTGTTTCTGGTGTTTTTACTTCCGTATTATATTTACAGTTTATTAGGTGGTGTTATTGAACTACAGGCAGAAACTGTTCATAAATTTATTATTGTTGGATGCCTCAATGCCACCATTAATCCTTTTATTTACGCTCTGTTTTACCCGTGGTTTAGGAGGTGCATTAAATTAATTATAACTCTGCAAATATTCCAGACAGACTCTGCATTAATAAATATCCTTTCATGAAAAGCATTTTTTTTTACTCCTTCTGACATTGAGCCTGAATACTGCATATCACATTGTAAACAAAAAAACCTGTGAAAATAATAATTTATAATAAAAATACTCGCCTTTCCATCATACCATAAAATTCGATTTAATTATATTTTGATTTGCATTTGTAATGAATATATTTATTGGTAATGAATATTGATCTGTAAAATACACAATTTTGTAATGCAAATCCACAAATTCACTCAAAATTCACAGAAAGTTTGCCTGCAGTAACGATGTAGAATGATAAACTGGGAACAGGGTAGAAACAAGCATTGCCTCAACACTGGTAAATGGCAATAATAATAATAATAATAATAATAATAATAATAATAATAATATTATGTTTAATTTATATAGCGCCTTTCCCAAGCTCAAGGACGCTTTACAAGGTACCATATTTCAAGACAGATGAAATATAGTGAACATACATATACATATTCGTCGGACATTTGCCCAGAACGAAGGATCACATGCAGCTGCATGAGGTAATAACAGAAGACAACACAAACACAAAACATACAGTACAAGAGATAGAACTCTACATAGTACACGGTACATACACCACATTTCAGAAAAATGAAGGACTCCTAACACATATGCATTTACTGATAGTGGAGGTTGAAAAGGTGGGTCTTAAGCCTTGATTTAAATTCAGACAAAGTGGTGATGGTTCTGAGTGCAATGGGTAAGGAGTTCCATAGTGTTGGAGCAATGACAGAAAAGGATCTGCCACCCGCAGAGGATAGACGGTATCTAGGAACACATAGAAGTTCCGAATTTGAAGACCGGAGTGATCGTGAAGGAACATAGGATGAGAGAAGATCGGAAAGATGGGGGGGAAGAGCATTTAGTGCCTTGATAGTGAGCAGTATGATTTTATATTTTATGCGAGATGAGACTGGCAGCCAGTGAAGATCAAATAATATTGGGGTAATGTGGGCAGATTTTTTATTGGAGGTTAACATTCTGGCAGCCGAGTTTTGTATGTACTGTAAGCGTGAGATTGAGTGAGCTGATAGACCAGAGAAGAGTGAATTGCAGTAGTCGAAACGGGACGTAATCAGAGCACGCACTAATGTTTCGGCATCATTTCTGCAGATGAAAGGTCGCAGTTTGACAATGCGTTGTAAATGAAAAAAAGATGTTTCGGAGAGGCTGCGAATATGGGCATCAAAGGATAGTGAGGGGTCGAGTATGATACCTTAATTTCTAACAGTAGCTGAGGGGAAAATTGTAGTAGCATCCAGATCAAGACTAAAGTCCACAGAGTTGTTTTTTATTAGAGATGTGGGACCAGTTATCAGAATGTCGGTTTTACCCAGATTCAGGCTAAGAAAATTTGAGTGTAGCCATTGTTTTAACTCGCTAACACAAGAGGAGAGTGAGGATTTTACATTAACAGAATCTGGTTGACAAGCAGTATATAACTGAATATCATCAGCATAACAATGATAACTAAAACCATGTCTACGAATGATGTTGCCAAGCGGCTGAATGTACAGAATGAATAGTAGTGGGCCAAGAACAGAGCCCTGTGAGACACCCTGTTTAAGTAAGACAGTAGGAGATTTGGAATTGTGTATGGAGATGTGATATTGCCTGCCCGTGAGATAAGCGGAAAACCAGGATAGTGCAGAGCCTGATATGCCAAATTCCGCTAAGCGGGAAAGTAAAATCTTATGACAGACAGTATCAAAGGCAGAGCTGAGGTCTAATAACAGAAGTATAGAGAGACTACCTGAGTCTCCAATGAGTAAAAGATCATTAACAACCTTTACTAGCGCGGTCTCCGTGCTATGCTGTTGGCGGAAGCCAGATTGAAAAATATTGAGGAGGTTGTTACCAGCTAGGAATGACTGCAGCTGAGAGGCCACAGCCTTTTCCATGATCTTCGATACAAATGGCAGGTTGGAAATAGGGCGGTAGTTGAATAAGTCTGCCGGGTCCAGATTAGTCTTTTTGAGTATGGGAGTAACAGCAGCAGTCTTAAGTGACACAGGTACAGTAGAGGAGATAAATGACATATTAATAAGGTGGGAGATGGGGGCAGAAATCGCTGATGTACAGTCTTTTAGCAGGAAAGTAGGCGCAGGATCAAGAGTGCATGATGAGGAGTTAGATATTTGTATTAACTCAGTGATTAAAGAGGAATTGGTTAAGGCTAGGGTTGTCATAGAATTATTAGATTGAGATTTCATATGCTCATCGGTAGTTTGTTCCTCACCAAATGTCGCATCCAGAGTATCTAGCTTACCCTGGAAATGGTTCAGGAAAGAGCAGCACATAACCATGGATTCAGAGTCACTAAGGCTGTGCTTTGGTGCTTGAGTCAGTTTATTAATTGTGCTAAATAACATTTTGGGCCTATTGCTTGCTTTGTTAATGATGCTGGAGATATGGGAAGAGCGGGCTGTATTTAAGGCCAGTTTGTATTGCTGAAGGCATTCAGCATATATAAGAAAATGGCCAGTTGAACCAGTTTTCCTGAAGAGACGTTCATATTGTCTACATTTTACCTTCAAACCTCGAAGCTCTGCATTGAACCACGGGGAGGAATGGGACATAGGGACAGACCTTATCTTAGTTGGGGCAAACTCATCCAACAATTTTTCAACAGAACAGCAATACTTGTCATAAATCTTAGATGGGCAGGCTAGATTTAGCACATCAGAAAGAGCAGAGGAGGCAACAGAATCACAAAAGGAGCTAGTGCCCATTTAGAGCCATTATCTCGCAGGGCAATGCAAAACAAATCCAGCACACTGATAAACTGATGGTAATGGAAAGACTAGAAATGTGGAAATATTTTTAAGGCATATTCTATGCAAAAAAAAACTCAAATTGAATTAACTTTATGCAACAAAGATTTTTTTATTTAAGATTTGATAGAAAGTATAAGTCCTGAGCACTGAACACCTATAATAAGGTTAACTTAAGTGAAAATATTAAAGAAAAGCTGGATGATGTTTTGCAGAGAAGAAAAGCCTGCACACGAATTTCAGCATTTATAGTTTGATTTTAATATTCCAAATTAAGATACTTTAATAACATGTTTGTCAAGCAGCAACCACTACATAGTCCCAGTTAATAAAAGTGGCTAAAGCAGGGTGGAGGATGTACTTCGACTATAGGCACAAGCTACCAAGTGGATGAGTCCAACGGGTAGATGGGTGTATTTTAGTGGCTATTGGTCAAACTTTGGGACTTGTCTAAAAACCATTTAGTTACTGAAGAACCAAATTGTCCAATTCAATCAGGCCATGGTGAATATAGAGTGTAAACAGACCACTTTCCAAGCAATGCATTAAAAGGCACAATTTTCCCCCTGGTTCCCCCAATTTTTCCCAATTTTTGCCTTAACTCTCTACTAATTCCTGGTTCATATTTTCTGTGGTTTCAGGCTGTGGATTGTCCCAGCATGGCCTGAAGAGTCAGCTGTTAGTGGCAGCTCAATGTTAAACAAATAAGGGTGTAGATTTATTTATTTATTTTTGTAGGAGTTGCATGACAAGTTCCTGACAGAAAAGACAACTAACTCAGCATAAAACTAATGTTGCGTGCTATCACACATGCTTTTCAATTAGCATGGTCAAAATTGACTGTGATCCAAATTTGAGAAATTCTGCCCTGTCTACATGACCTTCTCCACATATGTTTCAAACAAAATAACACATTTGACTTTCTACAGCATTTTGTTGTTTCAGGTAGCCAGTGCTGTTTGTGCCTGGGTGTCACCCCACAGGTTTTTAGGTTCTACAAACTTAACAATCCCTTCCAGTGGCATAAACTCTTAAAATTTTTCTATTCAGTCCTGAGGGTCAATCTGAGATTATTCAGGTGACAGTAAAGAGAATGCTAGTTACAAATGAAACTGTGGGTCCATAAATACTGTGTAAACACCAGGGCGAAACACAGCATAAACACTCAGAAGCAGTAGCACCCAAGCAGGAATGTGGCTAAAGGTTTACATTACTACAGTTTTGATTACATTGATAACATTTAAACCTTTTTTAATATGAAATTGGTAACTCTGTAAATCTGCATTGGTACAATATTTATTATAAGACATTGCATCAACAATGCTTTGAGAATGCCTCTGCGTGAACACACTTTGCACCTTGTGTGTAATCAGTCCAACGGAAAAGCACAACGTCACTGGCGGGCTGACGGCACGACCTGGAAGCTATTAAAGTGAAGCAAGCACTCGCAGGAATGCAGGGAGTGTGGCACCGAGACCCAGTTTCTCATTCTCTTTGGGAACCAGGTTACATACTCGAGCTGCATCAACAATGCTCTGGGAAGAGTGTCCAATACCGCCAGACTGACCAATCCCTTGCTAGTGTGGATGGGCACAGCTAGGTTCAAGAACAGAGGGGCCAGGAGTGGCACTAATGTCAAGCTATAGGACCAAAAAAAGGTCAGTGGGGTAGACCAGCCCGCAGCGTTGCAAATGTTCTGGGGAGACACTTCATAGGAGCCTTAGAGGCTGTCACGCTCCGGGTTGAGTGAGCTCTGACCCCGAAAAGAGCGAGGAGACCAGAGTACTCATAAGGGGAGGATATAGCATCCACTATCCACCTGCTGAGGGTCTGCTTATGCGCAGGAAGACCCTTCTTATATGGACCCTTCTTATATGGACAGATAAACAGCTGGGGAGGCTTGGACAGGGCCTCCAGAACCACACTCAGGTCATACAAAGGCACTATGGGTCACAGCTGAGGCCTCAATGTGTCACTAGCGGGTTCTTCCCTAGTGACTGCTAAGTAAGCAGAGTATGATTAGCCGCAATAGTGGACAAGTAAACTTTTAGGGTGGAAGAAGACAACCCTGGTGAACTGTTCCTGAAGAAATTCCAGCACTTGGCCAACCAGGCAGTTAACTGGATCTAACTTGTGATCTTTGCACCATATCATGAACAGGTGCCACTTTTTCAGCATACGACCTCCTCATGCCTGCACCGTAGCGTCCAGTCTGAAAGGAGTTGGGTGAGTGAGGGAAAACCAGAGGGGAGAGTGCGAAGTTCTTGAGTCAAAGAGGTCCACTTGTGTGTGGTAAAACTTTCTCCATATCTGCTCTACGTGGACGTATGTGTCCCTCAGATCTATTGTGACAAACCAGTCCTTGGGACTGATTTGAGACAGAATTTGTTTCAGCATGAGCATTTTGAACCTGAGCCTCATTAGTAGGTGGTTCAGCTGACGCAGATCCAAAATGGGATGCATTTCCCCCCATCCTTCTTGGGAACTGTAAAGTACCGGACTCTCTTTCGGGAAAGAGACCACCCTGATAGCCTGCTTCCTCAAGTTTCTACTTTTTGTTCCATAACTAGAGACTTCTCGGGCCCCACCGGAATGGGGTACACACCATTGAATCGAGGTGGACGAGACCTGAACTGAATCATGTATCCTCTTTCTACAGTGCCTTGCGAAAGTATTCGGCCCCCTTGAACTTTGCGACCTT
>JAAIIK010014071.1:0-10288 GCA_014706435.1 Silurus glanis | reverse complement strand
AGATATGTATATATATATATATATATATATATATATATACATATCTGACGTAATTCAGCTGCCAGCTTTATAATAATGCACTTCTTCGAATACATCAGCGATACTTCATTGTATATATACAATACATATATATACAATTAATCAGCACCTTCTCACCAATTCAATGGAGCTGTGATATATAATATAAATTAAGCTACAGTAGGTATTAGCCAGGCTGTATTTGATGCAGCATCATTCAGAAAATTAATCCAATACAAAACAGTCGAACTCTATTATCTATTACAAAGATGAAAACTTTCTACGGGAGAGTGTACTGGTGTGAAATTGGGTGACTGTTGTACGTTTACAACTGTTTGAATCAAACTGTTTAAATCACACAAAGCACACAAACTTTAAAAGTGTTGCGCAAGTCTATTGCAGTTAGAAAAACTCATTCACCGGTGTAGCAGCTTCAACAGGAGCAGTAGCACTGGAAGATTTGTCATTTATTTCACTGAAATTATGGCTTCAGCCTGCCAATCAGTTTGAAGGGATTCAGACTAGCCCTGAAGCTACTAGATGTGTTGACAGAATAACAGCAGCTCCAAGTCCCCTTAAGCTCATAAAGAAGCATTAGCCAAGGCCTTGAGCAGATGTCTACAGTCAGTCACATGCTTTCCATGGGACTATTTATACACAAGGATTTATTATTGCACATTGTTGTGACTGAAGAAGCTTTTCTAATTCACATGTCCAGCTGTTTTTTTTTTCTCTCTCAACATGTCTCTCAGGATTTCTGGCTCGTCAAAGGTGCTGTCTAAGGTGCACTCATCATTTGTTTGCAGCTCTTATCTTCTGCAGCAGACAACATATAAAGAAATTAACGGACAATTAATGGACTAAAATAACCATGACTCTGTGTACCATGACTCTGTGTAACACAAATCTGTGTGTGTGTGTGTGTGTGTGTGTGTGTGTGTGTGTGTGTGTGTGTGCGTGTGCGTTCAGTGCACATTGTAACTCTCAGTCTGAACATGACATACTGTACATATACAGATACCTGAACCAAAACTGGGACACAAGACCTATCGATCATATATTATGTTTTTTTAATCATCATTTTACTCATTACTGAAAATGCAACAAAGGACAAATGTGTGACAAAAATCAGCTTGGCCGACATGATCAACATAGGCAACATGGGACAGCCATATTGGCACAACTGTAGTCTTGTACTGACTTGTAAATTCTTACAGAGTTCCTGAGGCTGTAATGTGTCCCATTTCTCAGTTTTTGTTTTAAAAGGGAGCTCAGCAGTGCTTCTATACATCCCTTGGCCTACATTAATGCAGGCCCAGTGAGAAATGGCAGTACAATGAGATAATCCAAGGATTAGTGTTTGGTCCTATATTCTTTATGCACTATTGGCACACCTGGTTCATATAATGCACTTTTTCACACAAATCTACTCCTGCCTCATTTTATGACAGATAACTTGTACACTCTTGAGAAAAAGTACAAAAGTATTTGTCTTTAAATGTACTTAAGTATCCAAAGTACTATGATTTATTATGGTTATAATGTTCCTATTATAATTTTTTTACAAGACTCTTACTCATTCAACTTAGTTTATGTAAAAATGTTACTCAGCACAACAATCTATTAATAGAATGATATTAATCAGTCAAGCACTGATTGATATCTATGATAAACATGAGCACAAAAACTTGTTTTCAACTACTTCAGATAAATCGTGTAAATAAGGCCACGGGTGTTGTGGCAAGTTAAAGTCAGAACTTTCTTCCATTCTTTATTCCTCTCAAAATGTATATTCATGTTAATTATATAGCACAAAATGGTAAGTACAAAACAAACTGCGTGCTCTTCACTGATTGGTGGATTGCTGCGTGTTTGACCAGTTAAGTTTTAATCCTCATAAATAAAAAAGGAACGACTTATTTAGCAAAATGTAGTTGAGTAAAATTAAATATTTGACTTTGAAATGTAGTAAAGTTAAAGTTTTCTAAAATGAAAATACTTTAGTATAGATACACAAAAAAGCTACTTGGGTACAGTAACGAATAACATTTACTTCATTACTGTCCACCAGTATTCATAACGGTCTTTCTTATTATAAGGTTAGAAGAAAGGATAAAATCAGTGAGAGCAAACAGCAGCATGACAGACGCAGACACATCAGCAGTGTTTAGAAAAACATTTATTGTTAATGAATAAAATTATTGTTAGTGTTAATTCTTCTTAAGTTTCTAAATCTGATTGGCCGTAAGGTATTGATTGGTAAAATCTGTGCTTAATTAGCAAAAATAAGCTTCTGTGTTATTAAACACGTATGGAAGTTAATAGCCCTCCTTGAACTGCCACCTTAACGTGGTGGAGGGGTTTGAGTACCCGAATGACCCTAGGAGCTATGTTGTCCGGGGCTATATGCCCCTGGTAGGGTCTCCCAAGGCAAACAAGTCCTAGGCGACGGGTCAGACTAAGAGCGGTTCAAAAACCCTTATGAGAAAAAACAAACCAAGGACCGTGACGTCGCCCGGTATGGCGCAGCCGGGGCCCCACCCTGGAGCCAGGCCCGGGGTTGGGGCTCGTATGCGAGCGCCTGGTGGCCGGGCCTTCCCCCACGGGGTCCGGCCAGGCTCAGCCTGAAGGAGCGACGTGGGGCCGCCTTCCCGTGGGCTCACCACCTGCAGGAGGGACCGTAAGGGGCTGGTGCTGAGAGGATCGGGCAGCAGTCGAAGGCGGGGGCCTCGACAACCCGATCCCTGGACACGGAAGCTAGCTCTAGGGACGTGGAATGTCACCTCGCTGGCGGGGAAGGAGCCTGAGATTGTGCGTGAAGTTGAGAGGTTCCGACTAGAGATAGTCGGGATCACCTCTACGCACGGCTTGGGCTCTGGAACCACACTCCTCGAGAGAGGATGGACTCTTCACCACTCTGGAGTTGCCCATGGTGAAAGGCGGCGGGCTGGTGTGGGTTTACTTATAGCCCCCCAGCTCAGCCGCCATGTGTTGGAGTTTACCCCGGTGAATGAGAGGGTCGTTTCCCTGCGCCTACGGGTCGGGGATAGGTCTCTCACTGTCGTGTGTGCCTACGGGCCAAACGGCAGTGTAGAGTACCCGGCCTTCTTGGGGTCTCTGGGAGGGGTGCTGGACAGTGCTCCGACTGGGGACTCCGTCGTTCTACTGGGAGACTTCAATGCCCACGTGGGCAGCGACAGTGACACCTGGAGGGGCGTGATTGGGAGGAACGGCCCCCCCTGATCTGAACCCGAGCGGTGTTCAGTTATTGGACTTCTGTGCTAGTTACAGTTTGTCCATAACGAACACCATGTTCAAGCATAAGGGTGTCCATCAGTACACGTGGCACCAGGACACCCTAGGCCGTAGGTCGATGATCGACTTTGTGGTCGTTTCATCTGACCTGCGGCCGTATGTCTTGGACACTCGGGTAAAGAGAGGGGCGGAGCTGTCAACTGATCACCACCTGGTGGTGAGTTGGATCCGATGGCGGGGGAGGAAGCTGGACAGACTCGGCAGACCCAGGCGTACTGTGAGGGTCTGCTGGGAACGTTTGGCCGAGTCTCCTGATAGAGAGATCTTCAACTCCCCCCTCCGGCGGAGCTTCGACCGGATCCCGAGGGAGGCTGGAGATATTAAATCCGAGTGGACCATGTTCTCCACCTCCATTGTCGAAGCGGCCGCTCGGAGCTGTGGCCGTAAGGTCTCCGGTGCCTGTCGAGGCGGCAATCCCCGAACCCGGTGGTGGAAACCGGAAGTAAGGGATGCCGTCAAGCTGAAGAAGGAATCCTATCGGGCCTGGTTGGCTTGTGGGACTCCTGAGGCAGCTGACGGGTACCGGCAGGCCAAGCGAACTGCAGCCCGGGTGGTTGTGGAGGCAAAAACTCGGGCCTGGGAGGAGTTCGGTGAGGCCATGGAGAAGGACTATCGGCTGGCCTCGAAGAGATTCTGGCAAACCGTCTGGCGCCTCAGGAGAGGGAAGCAGTGCCCTACCAATGCTGTTTACAGTGGAGGTGGGGAGCTGTTGACCTCAACTGGGGATGTCGTTGGACGGTGGAAGGAATACTTCGAGGATCTCCTCAATCCCGCCGTCACGTCTTCCATTGAGGAAGCAGAGGCTGAGGGCTCAGAGGTGGACTCGTCCATCACCCAAGCTGAAGTCACCGAGGTAGTTAAGAAACTCCTTGGTGGCAAGGCACCGGGGGTGGATGAGATCCGCCCTGAGTACCTCAAGTCTCTGGATGTTGTGGGGCTGTCTTGGCTGACACGCCTCTGCAGCATCGCGTGGCGGTCGGGGACAGTGCCTCTGGGATGGCAGACCGGGGTGGTGGTCCCTCTTTTTAAGAAGGGGGACCGGAGGGTGTGTTCCAACTATAGGGGGATCACACTTCTCAGCCTACCTGGGAAAGTCTATGCCAGGGTACTGGAGAGGAGAATACGGCCGATAGTAGAACCTCGGATTCAGGAGGAACAGTGTGGTTTTCGTCCAGGCCGTGGAACACTGGACCAGCTCTATACCCTCTACAGGGTGCTGGAGGGTTCATGGGAGTTTGCCCAACCAGTCCACATGTGCTTTGTGGATTTGGAAAAGGCATTCGACTGTGTCCCTCGCGGCGGCCTGTGGAGGGTGCTCCGGGAGTATGGGGTCCGGGGTCCTTTACTAAGGGCTGTCCGGTCCCTGTACGACCGAAGCAGGAGCTTGGTTCGCATTGCCGGCAGTAAGTCAGACTTGTTCCCGGTGCATGTTGGACTCCGGCAGGGCTGCCCTTTGTCACCGGTTCTGTTCATAATTTTTATGGACAGAATTTCTAGGCGCAGCCAGGGGCCGGAGGGTGTCCGGTTTGGTGACAACACGATTTCGTCTCTGCTCTTTGCAGATGATGTTGTCGTGTTGGCTTCATCAGACCAGGACCTTCAGCACGCACTGGGACGGTTTGCAGCCGAGTGTGAAGCGGCTGGGATGAGAATCAGCACCTCCAAATCCGAGGCCATGGTCCTCAGTCGGAAAAGGGTGGCTTGCCCACTTCAGGTTGGTGGAGAGTTCCTGCCACAAGTGGAGGAGTTTAAGTATCTTGGGGTTTTATTCACGAGTGAGGGAAGGGTGGAACGGGAGATTGACAGACGGATCGGTGCAGCTTCTGCAGTAATGCGGTCGATGTACCGGTCTGTCGTGGTGAAGAAAGAGCTAAGCCGCAAGGCGAAACTCTCGATTTACCGGTCAATCCACGTTCCTACTCTCACCTATGGTCATGAGCTCTGGGTCATGACCGAAAGGACAAGATCCCGGATACAGGCGGCCGAAATGAGCTTTCTCCGTAGGGTGGCTGGGCGATCCCTTAGAGATAGGGTGAGAAGCTCGGTCACTCGGGAGGAGCTCAGAGTAGAGCCGCTGCTCCTCCACATCGAGAGGGGTCAGCTGAGGTGGCTCGGGCATCTGTTCCGGATGCCTCCTGGACGCCTTCCCGGGAAGGTGTTCCGGGCGCGTCCCACTGGGAGGAGACCCCGGGGAAGACCTAGGACACGCTGGAGAGACTATGTCTCCCGGCTGGCCTGGGAACGCCTCGGTGTCCCCCCGGAAGAGCTGGAAGAAATGTCTAGGGAGAGGGAAGTCTGGGCATCTCTGCTTAGACTGCTGCCCCCGCGACCCGGCCTCGGATAAGCGGGAGAAGATGAGATGAGATGAGATGAGATGAAGTTAATAGGTTAGTAAATAATAATATCATCATCAACATTATCATCATAATCAAGAACTTAAGAACAACTACTAATATTATTGTTATTTGTATTAATTATTATTGTTGTTGTCCATTTTAACAGCACACCTAGTTGTATTTTATCCCCTAATTAGTTCATTATACACATATTGAGAGCACAAAAAAAGTAAAATAGGTATTTAAAATAATTATGATTGATTATGGGTATTGATGTGAAACTATAGTAAACTATAGATTGAGATCTTATATTCATACCTGTGTGTGTGATCCTTTCTGCTTTTATTAAGGGACAAACAAAACAACGAGTTTAATTCAGTTTAAAATTCACTTACAGAACTTAGGCCTATTATCACAACAATCCTTTCACACTCATCCAGATGCAGTTGCAAAAATGACTGCAAGAACCGTTGGGAGAGTTAGAGAGGAAGTGGAGCATGACGATGCATGGCGTAAACACATTTTTCCATATGGCAGAATAATAACATAACCGTATGAAAGATATTTGTAGCGATCCTATTCGCAAGCCTCTGCTAAACTGATGCACCGGCACCATTTCTGACAAACTGGCATCTGCCTGCCAGTCATTTTAACGACTTTTGTAGGTTTATCAAAGATAAGATCAGCATGATATTAATGTCCACTATTTTCTAACAGCTTCTCCTTGACAAAAGTATACTATCCTTTATAGAAAGGAGCTTTTTTTTTTTTACATAGTCTCTATGTACAGTATAATTCTGTATTTTTTTTACAAACTGACAAACTGTAAATTTAATATACTGATTATTAAAGACAACTTCTCATTTTCAATTTTTTTTATTTTTTTTTTTTTTACATATTCTACTGACATTTAATAATTTATTAATTCTTAATGCTGAGTAAAGTGGAGTTCTTGGAACAAGTTCCAATTGTTAAAAACACATTAATGAATTCCCATGGCCAAATTATAAAGTATATCTTAAATACACTATATCAACAAAGGTTTGTGAACACCTGACTATAAGATGGTATGTTCTTTCTGAACATCCCATTCCACACACTCAAAAATTTGTTGAATTAAAATAAAAAAAATGGTGTCAGGTGGGTTGCACACAAGTATGTTGAGTAGTTTCTACAATTAATAATTTAGTTGTATGAACAAAATACATTTAAGTAAAGCTGTTATAACGTTTCTGAGTAAATCCAAACAATTTAGATTTGTCACTATTACACATTAGTTATATGTATGTTTTGCTTAATAATGTTATGTTACATTAATAAATCTTCAACAAGTTAGATAAACAAGTTTAATTTCGATTTAATTTAATTTATTTTTTCACTTGTATAACTACACGAGATAATGACAAACACATTTCCAGAAACAAATTTATTTATTTTTCGCAAGGTCTTGCAATAATGCCCAAACACATGTGCTTTAAAACATTTCAACCACAGCCTCATCATTTTAATAGTAAACAATCTTGTAACAGACAAATGTCACAGTTTGGTAAACAGCATTCTGGCAAATATGAAACATTCTTTCCAACAACTATAAAATATGTGCAAGGGCCTTCAACTACTGCAATTACAAAGTTTACTTAGAAAAAATAAAACAAAATGAAAAGTCAGACAAGAAAATTCTGCAGCATTCAATTTTGACCATTTAAGATGTTTAGAGCCATTGGTAAAGTAAACAATAAAATTGGCATCTATTTTTTACATCTAAATTTTGTAAACAACCGCAAACAGAACCTTCACAGTTCCTAAAAACAGTAAAACAACATGTTTTAGAATTAGGTGCCAACAATCAACAACATTAATATTAAAACAGGGACCTAATTTTTAAAACCACAGCTCTTGGAAATAGTCCCGATTCAATCAACAAGTTTGTTGTTGAGAATCTGTATTTTGTGTGAAAGTTTCTGTGCATCAAGTCCCAGCAACACTTTCTGAAAGAACTCCAAGGTGTACTTTAGGTCTGATGGATAGCTGAGATTCAGGCTGTATATGACTCCCAAAAGAAGAGCACAGGGCTTGGTGACATCTCCAAGATCGTGAAGAACTTTCACTCCCTCAACAATGACTCCAACATCCAAAGGTGGGTCAGAGACGTCTGCATCTTTACTTCTGATGATGAAAATACCAATGACTGTACTGGCCATGTCTCTCTCTTGGCATTCTCAAAGTCTGCATCCTACAAAATACAAAAAAAATGAGTAATACAGTTTAGTCATTTGAATTGCATCAAAAATGCTAGTAGCAAATATAGCTAATTTACCTTAGTATTTTTTACTTTATATATTCACAAAAGATCAGAAGAGATATTTACAACATATTCTTTCATGAGGTTTTCGTAGTCTTCATTGAGATACACAGAAAGTCCTCTGAGAACGCAAGCTCTCCGCATTGAGATGATGCAGAAGAGAAGAGACATTAAGTAACATTAAGTAAGTGACAAATAACTAAAGCACAATTTTACATTAAGGTAAATTAATGACCATGTTTCAACACTTATAACTATTAAAGAAATACATTTATACAAACATATTTGACTCATGTTCACAAAACAGAGCTGGCTATCTGCTTTTAAAGTCAATGATAAGGGGTGCATCTTCAATTACTTCATGTCTTCTGTAGGCAAACATTCTTTCCATTCAATTTTCTATTCAATTTCTATTCATTCCATTCCATCCAATCTGATAGTTGTCCTTTTTTTAAATGCATTTAGTCCTTATTTGCTGTTATACTAACCTCCACTAGTAAGTTGTGGAACTAAATGTTGGAGTGTGGTTGTGGAAATTGTGCTCATTCAGCCTTAAGGGTATTAGTGAAGTCAGGTACTGATGTAGTGTAAAGATCATTTACTTCATCCCATGTAAACCATATATTCATGCAGCTGGTGTTGTGCACAAGGGCACAGCCTTGGAACAGGGTTGGGTCTCCTAGCGCAAGTAAAGAAAAATGTTTATGCTACTTTATATATAATAGATATCACTCACCAACATGCTTTATCTACATATCTCTGGTCAGAGTCCCAGGATGAATACAAATCCTGTTTAGATAATACTGGAAAATAAGTTAATGAAAAATATCCTGGATTGGGACACCAGTTTATTGCAGTGCACCATATTAATGTATGGTACATTCTTTTGTCGACAATCCGATGAAAAGCATGTTTTTAGGATTAAATTGCGATCTTGCAGTTGTGAGGCAGCAATGGTGTGCCAACATAACCTTATATTTATATCATAGTTAAATGTATATGTATAGTTAACCTAACCTTTATTTAAATATACATCTCAAATTCTGTAATTGTCCTTTTACTGGTATCCCAGCAGCAAACTGTGTTTCTAGAACTTGCTGCATAGAGAGCTCTCATAGAGAGTTCTCTCCCATATTAAAATTGCATTCCTCTATTGGTGCAGTCCTCTACATACAAGGTCTGTGTGTATGTCTCTAAGTTCTTAAGTTTGAATTTTTCACTATGGGAGGATGGTTTTACTGTACACTATACATATGTTTAAGCCAAGGCCTTAATGTATTAAACTGCTGGGAAAACTTGCATTGACTGCTAACCCAGAATGCTTGTTAGTGTTTGCATATGCCTACTGTAAGTCACTATAAATTAGGGTAAGATTCACTGATTCTAATCTGTGCATCGGCATAAAAGTTAATGATGTGATGCATTGATTTAAAAAGTGTGCATCGGTGTGCATTTGTATCGCAAAGCATTATTTTTACATATTTATAACATATTTGCATCGATAAAAAACGATTTATTTATATATAATTATTAGTAGATGCACTATACTTTTATTATTTATAAAGTGACCAATATATTGTGACCAACTTTTTATAAGTAAAATGATTTCTCCTTGCTAAACTGTTTCTCAAGCATGTTCTCTCAGCACCACTGCTGCTTTGTGAACATGACATATCACAACACTACAGACCGAGACCGAGGTGTCTCCAGAGAGTCACATAGAATAAAGATTAATATGGCAGAGGTAGAGCTCTTTTTTGCCCTACAATGGCCTGTTGTGAAAGGGGCCATGAGTTAGAAGTCAGAAGGTACTTAAATAAATTGATGTTGTCTGTCTGAACCAAAAATATTAAAGGCATCGGCCTCAGGTATGGAGATGCGCATTCCTACTATACAATATATGAACATGGATTCGATTAGAGGGAAAAGCTTCAATAGAATAAATAGGAGTCAGTCAAATATCAACCTCGAACTAACCATTAAAGATCAAACCTTGTGAATAAAAGACTAATATTTTCTAAAACATCTTTATTGACTAAACTTTGGAACCTTCTTGTTTCCAAGACTATTTTCTCCTTTATGGCCTTTATTACTTTTCTCATTTTCATGCTTTTACTTTCCATGTTCATCAGTGGTAAAGGTGTAATCCGGGCTGCTACTGTTAAGATATAATTGGGTTACTACTTGAAGACACCACAAACAACCAATTCCTAAGAATAAAACAAGTCCAAGCACAGCCCTACTTATTAGGGTGTTTTGCACACACACAAACACACACACACACACACACACACACACACACACACACACACACACA
>JAAIIK010013997.1:0-11157 GCA_014706435.1 Silurus glanis | reverse complement strand
TCAGGCTTTCAAATGCATGTTCAACAAGTGCTGGCTTCATCCTTAAATAGGGGCCACCTGATTCACACCTGTTTTTTCACAAAATTGATGACCTCAGTGATTGAATGCCACACTGCTATTTTTTTGAACACACCCCTTTCAACTAATTGCCCAATTGCACAGCCTTACGAGCGTGCATATCATGAATGATGGGTCTTGTTTGTTTTCTGAGAATCTACTGCACCTACTGGTAACTTGTTTGTCACGTAGCAATAAAAAATATACTAAAAACCTGGATTATTCTGGTTAGTCACATTGCACTGCTATTATTTTGAACATAACTGTATATGCTGAGAATTTGAACTAAACTACCGACTACTTTCAGACTGCTGCAATGCATAGAAGCCATTTCCAAAATGCACTGCTTCAGCGTTAAGAAACGATTGAGAATTTCGAGTTGATTTAACACGTGCGGTACATCAGGAAATGAAATGTAAAATTTAGCTACAGTCTCCGCAGCATGTTTAATATTCCTTTGTGTGCTGGGTCAAACTGCATTTTATAATCCCTAAAGTTTTAATGAATGAATGTAAGGAATCAAACAACTCATCACACACAGAAGGAATGTAATTACTTGAAGCCTGATAAAGATGGAAAGCACAAATGTGGCATTCTTACTACTGAACCACTGCTCTGAGATGTCTGATATAACAGAAATACTCACACAGTCATTTACAGTTATTAGATGTAACAAAACTGATTTGAAGAAAAAGTCCACATTGCTGGAACAGCCTAAACAAGCACGATTTTCCCGGCATTTAACTGCAGTCCAGAAACAGATCTCATCGGAGTCATTAATCAACAGCTACAAAAATGCTTTTCCGTGACACTACGTTCAACTCGCACAAACTCAATATGACTGTAGTAAGTGTAAATGGTGAAAGAACAAACTTCTATTATGGCCTAAACAGCACCTTGTACCTCAAGACAAATGGATGAGGCTATCAAAATTAAAGAAGAAGAGAAAAACCCCCAAAAAAATTTAAACTAAATATTATTGAAAGCTTTGGCTGGTGAGAATTTTGTGGAGCTCCTCCAAAAACACTTGAAACAGAACAAAATCTATACAAAACATCAAATAAATTAAAACAACTAAATACTGCTTAAAAATATGGCCTTCCCACTGCCACAGTAAACAAAATGATATATATATAAAAAAAAAAAAAGATTATTTACAAAGATATTCTGCATATGCAATTCGAGATGTGCAAACACACTGCAATGTGATAAAACATTTATCTGAACCCTGTTTTTTTTTTTTTTCCTTCCTTCATCACCCAGGGTTATTTTTTTTATAGGAACTGAAACATCACGTAGCATGACGAAATGGAATAGAAAAATAAATCGGGTCCTTTTTGGCTTCTGCTTGTTGCTGTAAAACACAGCAGTCACTCGTGTGAGCACTTCGCAAGTACGGCTGAAGTAGAACACGTATCAACATATCAGTGACATTACTCAGGATGCTGAGGAGAAACCAAAGTGTGGTACATTTACAGAATACAGATATATTCATATATATATATATATATATATATATATATATATATATGTATATATACACGCATATGCATATTTACAGACACCTTACGTTTAGCACATAGATACAAAAACAAAGGCATCAAAATCCACAACCGGTGTTTGTACTCAAAGGACAAATGGGATGAGAGAGAAAGAGAGAGACAGAGAGAAAGTTGAAACTGTCGGTTTTTGGGGGAAAAACAAAACAAAACAGGGCTTTAGTTCTAATTTCTGGTAAGAAACAAGCAAATTCTCATTAGGTTTAGGACACGGGATTTAAAAATGCAAGTATAATAATAATAATAATAAGAGATAATTAGTTATAATTTGATAGTGTTAATTATATAACTGATAATGCATCAATATAATGAATTCCCTAATGACATGTATTTTCAGAATTCCCATCAATTCCAATCATAATTGTTGAATTTAAAAAAAGATTATAATGAATGAATTTGAATTGCAGAAATGTAGCTGCAGGTCTGTACATGTGCTTCTGTACATGATCTGTGACTAGGTTGGAGTTAAATGCTTACATGTTATCATGGAATTAATTATATAGAAGTAGAAATGTCTGTAGTTAGCAAGTTGCAGAAATGATAACACTTAATGAATGCATGCTTCAAAGTAAGTGCTGTACAACAATTTCTTATCAACCTAAAGGTGAACTATACAAATGTGTGCTTATTAGAGTCACTCTCCCATTCCCTCTTAACAATCATAAGGTCTGGTTCATCATTATTTAAAATTTAAAAAGATATTCTGCACTGTGACAGAAGAACTGCTTTCGTGCTTTCCACTTGTTCTCTAGAGTTTGGTTAAGAGGTTTCATTTCAGCTGAATGTGCAAATCATTAAGGAGAGAGAGTTGCAGCACTACTGCAGGTAGCGATACACTTTAAAGCAGTGGTTCCCCGAATCTGCAACGACCACATGACCTTCAGACGTGAGCGCCAAACCCTGCGGCCCATACAGTGGGTCTGCACTCGTGTTGATGTAGGACAGGAAAGAGCCTGAGCTGTCAAACACCTGAGAAGAGACAGAAAAAACACTTTGAAATTGGAGGTAGATACATCATATTTGTTTACATAACTATTTATTATTAGTAGTAGCAGTAGTAGAATTATTAGTATTATTATTTAAAACTTTTAAGACTCCAAATGCTGCAAACAGTTTTGCACTTAAGCCTCCATTAGTGATAAAAATATGTCCTAAATGTACATACACTGTATGGTTTGTGGACACCTGACCGAAAGATTTGTATGTACTTTTTGGACATCATCCTCCACATTTAGTTTCTATTTGCTGTTAATAAGCTTCACTCTCCTTTGAAGATATTCCACTAGATTTTGTGGAATTAATAATATTAAATAAATCATTACAATGGTTTATAAATTGGCACTTACACTTTGTAAATATATATATATATTTAATGTTGTGGAATGTCTGCAAGACCACTTAGCTCCTGTTGTCACTTGTGTTCTAGCAAATATAAGTAATTTTCTCCCTGGTCTTTACCCTCTTTTTAAGTTATTCAGGAAACGTGCAGTCATGTTGTAAGAAACAACAAATAATACAGCCTTCTTTAATTTTTTTTTTTTTTTTAACTAAAGGTACAGCTTTACCTTGTAATACACCTCTAGCTACGATAAGTCCGGATTTTCAAATGTGATTTATTAACCATATTTAGTTTTTTAAAAATGTCTGCTGAGCGATATCCCCCTTGGGCACTAGCTTGGCAGGGATTTTAATATGTAGTTTGTGTTTCCTTCTTATACACATTTGAGAATCCAGACTTACTGTAGCTAGTGCTTCTCTGAGGTGAGTGTAACAGAGTGGTGGTCCATACAGCGATTCTTGTAGTGTGTAAAATGTAAATATCTGCAGTATGTAAGTTATGGATGAATGTAGTTTAAATAGCAACATTGGTGATTGGAGTGTCATGAGTAATCCTGTCGATCCCAAAGTGGATTACATTGCAGGCCCGTTTGTAACTATGCCATGTTCAGTTTATAGATAAGATAATGCTAATGAGACTGTATTCAAATAATATGAATGTATGTATGTTACTAACAATGCAATCTGAGCTGGATTGTGTTTTATAAAGTGGTTTATCATCCCTATAAACACAGGTCGAAGCATTAGAAGAGAGACATAACCTAACTATGGATAGCACACTTAAAAGGATTTTAAGAGATGCCGTGTATGTTAGATTGAAGTCACTGCAGAGTTCCTTCCAGCCCGCTTTACAAACACTAGAAAAGTAAGTGGGAGAAGCAGATTACGAACGTTAGGCCGAGTTGCATGCTAATAATTCCGAAACTAATGGTCATTCCCCAATTCAACTAATTGGGTTAATTGTTAACAGGTCAGCAACATGATTGGGTGTAAAGAGTATCTTATGAAGGCTTTCAGAAGTAAAAATCTGCAGAGGTTCACTATCTGAGAGAAACTGTCTCTACAAATTGTGGAACAATTTCAGAATAATGTTCCGCATCATAAAATTGCAAATAATTGAAATATCTCCTGATCTACAGTACATAATATCATCCAAAGATTTTAGGAATCTAGAAGATCATCTATGCATAAATAAATGTGATCTTTGGGCTCTCAGGTGGAACTGCATTAAAAACTGCAATATTCTGTAATGGAAATCACTGTATGGGATCACAAACACCTTCAGAATTAATTGCCTGTGAACACAGTTTGCTGTGCCATCCATAAATCCAGGTTAAAGCTCTATCATGGAAAGAAGAAGTCATATGTGTGCATAATCCAGAAATGGACACTGAATCCTCAAGACTAAAGAGAAGAGGGACCATATGGCTTATTATCAGCACTCGGTTTAAAAGCCTGCATCTCTGATGGTATTGAGGAACATTTAGGTCCTATGGAATGGTCAGCTTTACATCTGGACAGTAGTAGAGGAGTCTGGGTGCTAAACTAGCCTGCTTGAAGTCCAGACCTTTGGCAAAACATTTGGCACATCATGGAATCTAAAGTACAATGAAGAAGACCTAGAAATTCTAAGCAGCTAAAATCCTGTATCAGACACAAATAGGACAACATTCCTCACCCATAACACTAGTAACTGGTCTCATCAGTTCCCACACATATCGGGAATGTTGCTAAAAGAAGAGTAGTTGCAACAGAGTGGTAAAAAAATGGCCCTGTCCCATCTATTTTAAGACATGTTGCAGCCATTAAATTCAAAATATGTTTTTCCTTAAACTGGTACATTTCCACAGTTTAAACATTTGATATTGGGTTTGTACTAATAATGACTATAACAAAAATGTTATAGGCTCTTACACCCAGCGCCATATTATTTATATATATATTTTTCTGTTTGGGGGGTGGGGGACGGGATGTCGTTCTATGTAGCATCACCACATATTATTCCTCTTCATTACTTGTTGGTTGGACAATGCCACACATTGTTTGCCTGTCTTGTATCCTCATCAGCTTTACATGTTTGACCTGGCTCACAGTATCACAATTTATTCATAGACTTCTGTGCATCAACATGTGCAGCATAATTGACCCCCGAAAACTCCATATAATAAATAGAGATTATGCACATAGGAGGGAATATTGTTTCAGCAGTAATATTTTCGGCAGCTATAGACATCACTGGAAAGTGGATTCCATAGCACACAGTTCGGCTCACCACAAGATTTTTTGGATGAGAGAGATCCTGCTACAGACATTGACTTTTGCAGTGGTTCTCAACTGGTTTGGCCATGTGGTCATTAAACCACGATGCGCACACTTTACTTAACTCACAAATACTACTACTACTACTAATAATAAACACTAATACTGATGAATAAACATAATTATATAGAAATTTGATTAAATAGAAGTCCAGAACTAGTTTTTGTCACTTCAGGTAAGTTGGTATGAGCCATATGTTTTGACATTCATTTTGTTGCTTTACCAAACCATAGCTAATTTGTATAAGCATGAAAAAAAAATTCATTTCAATCTCACTTGCTGCTCCACCAGAATTATGGCTCATTATCACTCATATGACCAGTGATCGTAAAATAACACAATAGACTGAATTACACTGTAGAACTGCATGCTGTAGACAATGAGCCACAATTATGTGTGTTGAAAATACATTATTTGGGTTTGAACTGATACTTTTAGCCTTGAACATTTACTGTAGAGCACAACTCCTACATGTTTATTCAGTGCTCCATTTTTAGACACAAAAGTCTGAAGCTATTTTGCAACACGTGTGAGAGGCTGCTGACTGTTATCACCTGTATCCTGCTGTTACCCCAGTCTGCTACGATGATGTTCCCGTTTGCATCAACAGCCACTCCTGTCGGGGCATTAAACTGCCCATTTCCTTCACCGTGTGAGCCAAATTTATACAGGAACTCGCCATCTGCACTGAACACCTGAGCAAAGAGACAAAATCTAACTAACACATCAAAGTACAATCCCCAATACACATAGCAGTTTCCTATAGAAGCTCATTTCCAGAAGGGTACATGTTTTCCCCCATAGCCTTACCTTGACCGAGTGGTTATGAAAGTCTGTTACTATTATTTCATTCTTGTTGTTGACAGCCACAAAGTGTGGACCTGAAAAGACAAATTGAATAGGACAATAAGACACTAGACACTGGTGAGGTCATGTGATCTGCCAGGAGAATAAGACAATCAAGATTAAAACTAAATCACAAGCATTATGATTCGTTCAAATTGCTACTTTAAATGATTCCACATAGCACATATTTGTGTTGATCTGTATTATGATTTGATTCAAATTAAAGCCAAAAATTGATCATAAATTTCAATTAAGATTTCAGCAGTTGGGGATGAGTGTTAGACGCCACACGACACATTGTCGCAGTGCGCTCCATACTTACTGAACCCAGGGCCAGATTTACTAAGCTTTTGCTCCATTGCAAAGTTTGAACCACTTTTTTCTATAAAGAATAAGGGACAAAACACAAGGGGTCAGAAAAAACTAGACAAAAACAAGCAAGCAGAAGGGTGTCAGCCAAAATATGAGAGAGAAAGCTAGCAAAGACCATAAAGCAGCTCAATATTAACACACTAATGGGGTCATTAGGACACATCCACATGCACATTTTGTTAAATAAACTGGATAATAAATAACCCACAAAAAGCACTAGGAAAAGGGTTAGCTAAGGGAACTAAGGTGATGGCAAAATCTTCAGCTTTACATGTCCTCTAAATAACTTGGCAGTCTAGGCAACCCGGAGACAGTCTAATGATTGCATTTGGCATTATCATGAATATTTTTAAATAAGAGCGAGGAGGACAGAATGGAGGCACTTCAACATTCCTTTACATACTGGAACTGAAGCCTGGGTAAATCTGGCCATTAAAATGCATCTGATATACATTGTTAAATCAGTTAAACTTATTCTGCAACATAAAATGTCCTGGTCCATGCTTGTTAGTTTGTAACAAAAGATTGTCAAGGATTTTTTTTTTCAAGGTATACAAAAGTAATGCTTAAAAATGTGCTCTTCACCCCCTTAAACATTTTCACAGCTCAAATTGTTACAACCTGGAACTGAAATGGACACTGGGTATACTGTATATACTGTACACACCTATACATACAGTACTGTGCAAGTCTTAAGCCACCATTAGATTTGTAGTTTCAGCAATGGTATAATTAGTACATGAGTACATGAGTTTTTCTATGTACCGGTAGTTAGTGGGATAGTGGGAACCTAGATCTTGTAAACCTAAATTTAATGTAATCCTAATTAATGCCATTGCTAATATTTGTCCTACTATTTCATGTGAAAATGACTGTTGTAAAAATGAGCCTATTACACCATGTTTGTGCAAGACATGCTTAAGCATTACATACGCATGCTGTATGGGTTAATTTTTATTGGAATTGCTTTTTTTTTCGTTTTTTAAATTTTGTTTACATATTTTCTGTTTGTAGTGAGAAATAAATATGAAAAATAAATCTTACAATTTTGCTAAACAACAAAGCTGGCAGCCTAAGCCTTTTGCAGAGTATTGTATTAAATATTAAATCTATATTGAATAATAAATTATTTGTTTAATTTATATTACATATTATATAAAATGTATATTAAAAAAACATCCCACAACATCGTACTACCACCAACATGTTTCATTGTGGTGATGGTGTTGAATAACAATGTCAAACTTTTGTTTAGGAAAATCTTCATTATCTGAGGAACAGAATACTACATAATCTATTTAGTAAAAAATAATTTTGTTGTATTTTTAATGCACATGTTTTATATATGCTGTATACACACAGACACATACACACAAGCACACACACACACACACACACAATGTGTTCTATGTGTCTACGTGGCACTTCAGCTAGGATTTAAATAACATTTGCAAGCTTCACAGTCTGTGTAACGCTGCTGTTAACGCCAAACCATTAAGTGAAAACCGTGACTTAGGCTGTTGTTAGAAAACAGTCATCACAGCACACAGCAACAGTCATTAAAAAAGCTGGTGTAAAATCACACAAACACCTCGTGCCATATTTAATTATACTGAGAACAACGACAACAAACATCATATTAGACTTTTGCAAAGTACATAATCTGTTATCTGTAAAGTCTGTGAGCTGCTCCTGAATGTTTTGCATTAGTACCTGCAAACTGTCTGTCCAATGAACCCCTTGCCCCAAACCTGGTGACCAATTTCCCGTTGGACTGGAAGATGAAGACACAGCACGCCTTGTTGTCTACAGCGATAATGTGACCGTTTCGATCCACTGCGACACCCTTCGGCCCCATCAGCCTCCCAGCGCCAATTTTATTCTGAGCATAAACACAGTGGGAGGAAAGTCTTGCAATAAGAACATACAGGAAACTTTCTTTCTCAGATATGGTCATTGTTGGTTTTTTTGGTCACTATTTTACTTCGGAAGAAGGTGTGGGCTACTGTTCTTTGAATTAAAAATCTTATAAAGACTTGAATTGGGAAATACATTTTAATGTTTGAAAGAAAAGACTATACAGTACTTGGTGGTTGAAGAGGATATCTCCTTGCCTACTGATCAGACAAACCCATCTTATCCCACAACAGGACTAAGTAAACCTTTAAGCTTTGTAAATGTTTAGTGTCTTATTTATGCGGTCATATTTGACATATTTAGTTGCTTGTGGATTTTTAAATAGCACGATACTTCAAATTTCCAATGACGTAACCAGTCATTGAAAAATAAATTCCACAAGCAAAAAAACATTTAGTTTCTAGTATCTAAAAAGTTTTTTAGCACTGAGCACACACCCAAACTTATTTCTCTCCATTGTAAATGGCAAGGATAGGGTGGCTATTAATAAAGGAAATAAACTAACAATGCGCCTGTCCGCTGTTCATACTTCAGTTACTATATTTATGCATCGTGTCACTTTTTGCCTGTCGAATTCTAAATACTGTAAGTATAGCAACTTTATCAAATCATATTTCTTATTATCTTATTGTATAGCTTTAATTCAATTTACATATAAATATTGTTTATATTGATTCACTAAATTTTTGTTTCTACAGATACAGTAGCAGCTCATTCACATAACTTGCATGACAATAATAAAAAGGTGATAATGATCATTATAACAGCTGATACTGTGAAGCTTTCTGTAAGGAGCTGCTTGTTTAATATGTATGAAAAAAGAGTCAGTGTTTTGTAATACTGGAAAAACTTATTATTTTTCAAAAAATATTACACCCTCAAATGCATTGATAAACATAAAGGAAACATCTCTATGCTGTGAACAGTCTATTCAGTGTAAAAACTAAAGATTTTTTGTAATGCTTATAAGGCATGACACAGCTGAGAGTAGGGAAATGTTAAGGCATTACAATTAATCATGTAACAGAACATCTAATCTCAGGACTTCTAATTCTTTCATTTTTATATGCTATATTCTTGTTAGAAATAAGAAAACTGATACATACAGTGGGTACGGAAAGTATTCAGACCCCCTTAAATTTTTCACTCTTTGTTATATTGCAGCCATTTGCTAAAATCATTTAGGTTCATTCTTCTTCCTCATGAATGTACACATAGCACCCCATACTGACAGAAAAACACAGAATTGTTGACATTGTTGCAGATTTATTAAAAAAGAAAAACTGAAATATCACATGGTCCTAAGTATTCAGACCCTTTGCTCAGTATTTAGTAGAAGCCCCCTTTTGATCTAATACAGCCAGGAGTCTTTTTGGGAAAGATGCAACAAGTCTTTCACACCTGGATTTGGGGATCCTCTGCCATTCCTCCTTGCAGATCCTTTCCAGTTCTGTCAGGTTGGATGGTAAATGTTGGTGGACAGCCATTTTTAGGTCTCTCCAGAGATGCTCAATTGGGTTTAAGTCAGGGCTCTGGCTGGGCCATTCAAGAACAGTCACGGAGTTGTTGTGAAGCCACTCCTTCGTTATTTTAGCTGTGTGCTTAGGGTCATTGTCTTGTTGGAAGGTAAACCTTCGGCCCAGTCTGAGGTCCAGAGCACTCTGGAGAAGGTTTTTGTCCAGGATATCCCTGTACTTGGCCGCATTCATCTTTCCCTCGATTGCAACCAGTCGTCCTGTCCCTGCAGCTGAAAAACACCCCCACAGCATGATGCTGCCACCACCATGCTTCACTGTTGGGACTGTATTGGACAGGTGATGAGCAGTGCCTGGTTTTCTCCACACATACCGCTTAGAATTAAGGCCAAAAAGTTCTACTTTGGTCTCATCAGACCAGAGAATCTTATTTCTCACCATCTTGGAGTCCTTCAGGTGTTTTTTAGCAAACTCCATGCGGGCTTTCATGTGTCTTACACTGAGGAGAGGCTTCCGTCGGGCCACTCTGCCATAAAGCCCCGACTGGTGGAGGGCTGCAGTGATGGTTGACTTTCTACAACTTTCTCCCATCTCCCGACTGCATCTCTGGAACTCAGCCACAGTGATCTTTGGGTTCTTCTTTACCTCTCTCACCAAGGCTCTTCTCCCCCGATAGCTCAGTTTGGCCGGACGGCCAGCTCTAGGAAGGGTTCTGGGCGTCCCAAACGTCTTCCATTTAAGGATTATGGAGGCCACTGTGCTCTTAGGAACCTTAGGTGCAGCAGAAATTTTTTTGTAACCTTGGCCAGATCTGTGCCTTGCCACAATTCTGTCTCTGAGCTCTTCAGGCAGTTCCTTTGTCCTCATGATTCTCATTTGCTCTGACATGCATTGTGATCTGTAAGGTCTTATATAGACCGGTGTGTGGCTTTCCTAATCAAGTCCAATCAGTTTAATCAAACACAGCTGGACTCAAATGAAGGTGTAGAACCATCTCAAGGATGATGAGAAGAAATGTATAGCACCTGAGTTAAATATACGAGTGTCACAGTAAAGGGTCTGAATACTTAGGACCATGTGATATTTCAGTTTTTCTTTTTTAATAAATCTGCAACAATGTCAACAATTCTGTGTTTTTCTGTCAATATGGGGTGCTATGTGTACATTAATGAGGAAAAGAAATGAACTTAAATGATTTTAGCAAATGGCTGCAATATAACAAAGAGTGAAAAATTTAAGGGGGTCTGAATACTTTCCGTACCCAGTGTGTGTGT
>JAAIIK010013995.1:0-19881 GCA_014706435.1 Silurus glanis | reverse complement strand
ATTTGTGCTGCCCAGCCTTCCTGATTTGCTGAGGACATCATCAGCTTTCTTTCCTTGCTTATGATGTCACCCAACTTCCAAACCCAGCTGAAGTCATCGCCCAGCCTTCGTACCTTGCTGAGAACGTCACCCAGCCTCCACTCCCTACTGAGAATGTCGCTCTGCTCCTTCCTCAACTGAGGACAATGTTCTGCCCTCTGGCCTCGCTGCTGTCCTTGCTCCCATGGTTTCCACAGGAAACAGGGGGAAAATTCCATGGATTGCCCTGGCTCACCTCACCAAGAGTGGATTTTCAGGATTTGGGAGATGCACATTATGGGGGAGCGCTGTCAGGTTCTCGGGGGTTTGAGCTAGGTTTTTATCTTTTTCTGATAGTGGGTTTCTTTGGGGTTTTCTGGTTTCCTCCCACCTCTTAACTATGTTTGTATTGTGGGCATATGAAACCTAAAGGCTGAATTCGCCTGCTTTGTGTCTGAGTTTCCTGAGTCAGGATTTTGAAAAAAAATAAATGCTAATAGGATGAATTAGTTTACGTGGAGCTCTTTGGGGTCTGATTATTTAGCACAATGCCAAAGTCACCCAGAGCTTCAACTCAAGAGTTCTCAAAGAGTTCCCAGAGTTTTCCTTACTGTTTATAGTTTCAAACAGATTTCATTGACAGAGGTGGCAAAAGTACACACATCCATTACTTAAGTAGAAGTACAGATACTCATGTTTTAAAATACTCGGGTAAAAGTTGAAGTACTGATTATACCTTTGTACTTAAGTGAAAGTAAAGAAGTCTTGGCTCTGACATGTACTTAAGTAAAAAGTAGTTATTACTTCTACCTTTTTTAGTTGTTAACTGGACCTCACATCATATTACATTTACATTTACATTTACATTTGCGGCATTTAGCAGACGCCCTTATCCAGAGCGACGTACAAAAGTGCTTTGAGTCTCTAGTAATGAATAAATCTACACTGGTATGCTAGATTACAAACTTAATATAAATATAACCCTTGAATTCTACAAACTTGGAAAGTGCTAATTTAAGTATTTCAGGAAGAGGTAGGTCTTCAGTCGTCGCTTGAAGATAGTCAGGGACTCTGCTGTACGGACATCTAGGGGAAGTTCATTCCACCACCTCGGTGCCAGAACAGAGAAGAGCCTTGAAGTGTACTTACCTCTCATTCTGAGAGAAGGTGGTACCAGTCGAGCAGTGCTGGAGGATCTCAGACAGCGTGGTGCAGTGCGAGATGTGATGAGGTCACTGAGGTAGGATGGTGCTGGTCCATTTTTGGCTTTGTAGGCAAGCATCAGTGTTTTGAATCTGATACGTGCAGCTACTGGAAGCCAGTGAAGGGAGCGCAGCAGTGGGGTGGTGTGGGAGAACTTGGGCTGGTTGAACACAAGTCGTGCAGCTGCGTTTTGGATCATTTGCAGTGGACGAATAGCGTTCAGGGGAAGACCTGCCAGCAAAGAGTTGCAGTAGTCAAGTCTCGAAATGACAAGAGACTGAACAAGCACCTGGGCAGCCTGTATGGAGAGAAATGGTCGAATCCTTCAGATGTTATAGAGAAGAAATCGACAAGAACGAGCAACATTAGCGACATGTGGGAAGAAGGACAGTTCATTGTCCATAGTTACCCCAAGGTTATGAGCAGTGGCTGAAGGGGAGAGCAGAGAGTCATGAAGTGTTATTTGGAGATCTTGACCTGGAGATGAATCACCTGGGATGACCAGCAGTTCTGTTTTGCTGGGGTTGAGTTTTAGTTGGTGAGCACTCATCCATGAAGATATGTCTGTCAAGCATGCTGATATCCGAGCAGAAGCTGTGGTATCTGATGGAGGGAAAGAAAAGATTAGTTGAGTGTCATCTGCATAGCAGTGATAAGAAAACCCATGTAAGGATATGACTTCACCAATGGAGTGGGTATAGAGGGAGAAAAGGAGGGGACCAAGTACCGAGCCTTGTGGAACACCAGTGGTGAGTCTGCATGGGGCAGATGTGGATCCCCTCCATGTTACCTGGTATGAGCGACCTTCCAGGTAGGAAGCAAACCATTCCCATGCTGTTCCACAGATGCCAAGGCTTTTGAGGGTTGACAAAAGTGTCTTGTGGTTAACTGTGTCAAATGCTGCTGAAAGGTCCAGGAAGATAAGTACAGATGACAGCTTGGCTGACCGAGCAGCATGCAGTTTCTCAGAAACAGCCAAAAGGGCCATCTCTGTGGAATGTGCCGCTTTGAACCCAGACTGGTTAGGATCATGGAGGTTGTTCTGTGAGAGATAGACAGACAGTTGGTTAAAAACAGTGCGTTCCAGAGATTTAGAAAGAAAGGAGAGAAGTGATACTGGTCTGTAGTTGTTGATGTCTGATGGATCCAGGGCAGGTTTCTTCAAGATGGGAATGACCCTTGCTTGCTTGAAGGTAGTTGGTACATAGCCAGATGTTAATGACCCATTAATGATTGTGGAGATGAAGGGCAGGAGATCTTGTGTGATGGTCTGAAGCATAGTTGAAGGGAGTGGATCCAGAGGACAGGTGGTGGGATTGCAAGATTGGATGACTTGCAGTATCTCATCTTCTGTTAAGGTTGAGAAGCTTGACAGAGACGTAGTGGATTGTCGGCTGAGTTGTGTAGTCATTGTTGGGTAGGAAGTGAAGGTCTGGCAGATTTTCGTAATCTTCTCATCATAGAAGGAGGCAAAGTCATTAGCAGTCAGGGAGGATGGAGCAGGTGCAGCAGGGGGGTTGAGTAGTGAAGAGAAGATGTTGTGAAGCTTACGAGGATCTTGTGCAGAGGCCTCAAGCTTTTCCTTGTAGAAGGCAGTTTTGGCAGAAGTCACCTCCAAAGAAAATTTGGTCAGGAGTGCGCGGTAAGATGCGAGGTCTACATCGAGTTGTGATTTTTTCCACTTCCTCTCTGCAGATCTGAGTTCTCGTCGATTGCTGAGCAAAACTTCTGACAGCCACGGTGTGGGACAAGAAGTCTTCTTGGGTTTTGTAGTCAAGGGGCAAAGGACGTCCATTGTTGAGGAAAGAGATGAGAGGAAGAAGTCTGTAGCAACGTCTAAGGGTAGAGAGGAAAAGGAGTCAGGGTCAGGAAAAGATGAAAGAGTACAGGAAGCTACAGAGGAGGGAGAGATAGAGTGAAGGTTAGGACGGATAAGAGAGACATGTAAATTATTTTTAGGTTGAATAGGAAGAGCGATTAAAAAGGAAACCAGGTGATGATCAGAGATTGGAAGTGGAGTGGCAGTCATGTCTGTAGCTGGAGTAGGGCGGGTGAAAACCAGGTCCAGGACATTTCCTCCCTTGTGTGTTGGAGGGCAGCTGTTAAATGTCAAGGAGAAGGTATTCAGAAAAGGCAAGAGGCAAGATGACTGAAGTTTGTCGGATGGGAGGTTGAAGTCACCAAGAACTGTCAGAGGGGTGCTGTCAGAGGGGAAAGTACTGAGGAGTGTGTCCATCTCTTCTAGAAAGTCTCCAAGGGGACCAGGAGGGCGGTAGATGACAATGATGAAAAGGTTGATTGGAGAGGTAACTGAAACTGCATGAAATTCAAAAGAAGACATGGTTAGATGAGACAAAGGGAGAGGTGTGAAACACCATCTCCGTGATAAAAGTAGACCTGTACCACCACCTCTACCGGTTTCTCTTGGTGAGTGAGAGAAAGCATAGGCAGAAGACAGAGCAGCTGGTGTAGCAGTGTTCTGTGGGGATATCCAGGTTTCAGTAAGTGCCAGAAAGTCAAAGGTGTAATGGGAAGCCAAGCCTGTGATAAAGTCAGCTTTCCTTACAGCAGACTGGCAATTCCAGAGCCCACCTACCACCACTGTTTGAGATTGAGACAACAGGGGAGGGTAGATGAGGTTACTGGCAATGTGACATCTGTTCTGTGGATGGGAACGTCTGTGTCTGTAAGAGATGACTACAGAGATGGGTTTGAGGCACATGACTGATCTCCTAATTTGACATCAATGTGTTTTAAAAAGAAAAAGTACAAATAAGAATTTCTAAATATACACCAAGCGTTACTGGCTTTAGGGGGGCTACCTACCTACCTTTAGGGGAACACCTTCAATATAAGTGAGTAAGCCCTGCCCACAATTCACACCTCAAGTGAGACTGAAACTACCCTTGATTAATCACCTGACCAAACTAATAAGCACAGACCAACACTCTAGAATCAACTGAGTTAAATAGATATACAAAGTTAGAATCCTACCTTACCAGAAGAGAGTAGATTCAAGATACAGCTAAAGCATATTAATATTAGATAGATAGATAGATAGATAGATAGATAGATAGATAGATAGATAGATAGATAGATAGATAGATAGATAGATAGAACTTTATTGTCATTGCATAGTACAGGTACACAGCAATGAAATGCAGTTTGCCATCTACCAGAAGTGCACAAAGTAGCAATCGTGCAAATCGTGCAGATAAATATGTAGCATATGTACAGCATGTGATATATATGTAAGCATATGTACAGTGATTAAATATAAAGGCTATAACAGTGCAGAGACGTGTGGACATCAAGAACCTTTGCTATGTTTCCACACGGACAGTTAATAAGGTGATACCGGAGAAAGTGCACCTCTTCAAGTCAAGTTAACAAGATTTTATATATATATAATCATAGACATTTTACAGATTTGAATGATGTATTGTTTTTATCCGTACGATCAATAAAGACAGTAATTTAAGTTCGTTTTGCCATTATGAGGGAAAACCTCACAAAACGCCACCCAGAGGTTTAATTGTGTAAAACATGGCGGATTTGGTGTTTGATTTGAGACTTGGCCCAGAAATAAAACAAAAGTTTACTGATTAAAAATATTTTTCGGTTCAGTTTATTTATTTATTTTATATCTAAGTAAAGAAGGGACGTCGTGAATAAGTGTATGTTTTGCTGGAGGTTTTAATTTCGCCTCTTTTATATTTAGTTATTTATTTATGTATTTACATTTTTTTTTTTTATAAAATGGTAAAAACTGAAATGCGCGCTGAATTGATAGCACGTTAATAACATCTAGTGCTGTTTAAAATAATTTTAATTTTGACAGCCAAATATATATATATATACACTGGCGATCAAAATTAGAGAACAATTTATAAACAATTGAACAATTCTGAAATAATGTCATCTTCACTGCTCAACAGTTGAAGGAGTTTTTGTCCTGTCTATACCATGCTACCAGAACACCTTTTCCACAAATTAACTAAGGCATTTAAAAAAAAAACATTATTTTGCAGAAAACACACTGATCAAAATTGGAGAAAAACAATGACTGTAGCATGGAAAAAGATTACAACAAAATTTTCTGAAGGTTACAACAATTAGTAGGAAGTGTACAGGCCTCTGCTCTGAATGACTTCAGCACATCTGCGGCCACAGGACAGCACTAGTCTCTCACACTGCTCTGGTGTGATTTTGGTCCACTCTTCTTCCAGTCTCCTCCACAGTTTGGTGACTGTAGTGGGTTTCTTGGCCATAACTTTGTCACCAAGGATTTTCCAGAGGTTCTCTATTGGGTTGAGATCAGGAGTCTGGGCAGGCCATGTCATTATTTCAACGTTTTCAGTTTCAAGGAACTGCTTTACCCGTTTTGCTGTGTGACATGGAGCGTTGTCCTGCATGAACACTGCGGGCTGATTGGGTGATGAACGCAGGGAAGGAACCATATGTTGTTGAAGAAGGTTCTGTTAAACATTTGCATTCACTCTGCCATGTAGCTGTATAAGAGGCCCAACTCCTGCTGCAGAAAACATGCCCCAAACCATGACACTTCCTCCTCCACTTTTCACTGACTTCTTTACACACTTTGGGTTCAGTCTTTCTCCAGTTTGTCGCCAAACATAATGTTTCCCATCGGACCCAAATAAATTAGTCTAGCCTTTTGATTCTTTCTGCTAATGAGAGGTTTGGTCACTGCAGAGTGGGCTTTCAGTCCAAATGCTCTTAAACGTCGAGACACTGTATGACGAGACAGATCCTTATCCTGTTCAGCGCTGAACTGGTGAGCAATAACAGCTGCAGTGTGGAAACAATTGCCCATTGAGATCTTCCGCAGTATCCTGTCCTCTCTTGTGTTTGTCTTCCGTGGACGACCAGCCTTCTTGGCGGACTTGAATGAGTTTGTGATGTTGTAAAGATTCAATATTCTTGAAATCACAGATTTGGAACGACCAACTTATCTTGCTATGGCTGATAGGGTCATCCCTTTGGCCTTCATCTGGACAACCTGCTGCTGGAGGCTTTCAGTCACTTTAGAAAGGCCCACCATTTTGCAGAGTCAGTGAAACTGGAAGTTAGGCTGCCAGTTAAATAGGGGTTGACAGATAATCAAGGAAATTAGCACCAGGTACCAGATTAACACCAATAACTGGGAGGTATCTGAAAGTGTTCTCTAATTTTGCTCAGTGTGTTTTCTGCAAAATAATGTTTTTTTTTTAATGCCTTAGTTATTTTGTGGAAAAGGTGTTCTGGTAGCATGATGAAATGAAGATGAGATGAAATGCTTTATACGACGGTCCGGCATGAGGGAATAGGATGGGGGAAAAAGAAAAGAAGGCAGATAAATAAGTATGAGGTATAAAAGAACTATATAAAATAATAAAATAAAATAAAATAAAATATAGAATATAAAGATATAAAAGATATATAAAGATCTATAAATGTGAATATACAAAAAATGGCAGTAAACAGTGAAGCAGTAAACAGTAAACAATGTGTAACAGAGTGTAAACAGTAGACAATTTTTTTTTTTGTGGGTTGTCCATAAAGTGTCCGTGTGCGGTATGGTGTGGTGTAAAGGTCCGTAAAGTGTCCGTGTGTGGTATGGTGTGGTGTAAAGGTCCGTAAAGTGTCCGTGTGCAGTATGGTGTGGTATAAAAATTTAATTAAATATAAAGTGCACTGTGCTGTGCAAGTCCAGAGATTAAAGTGTCGTGGTGCGAAAGGTGAGATATGTACAGAGAGGAAGTGTGATGATGGAGAGAGTGGGCCAGTTTTTAGATCCTGGGTGTTTCCTGATTTAAACTCCTAATGGCCTGCGGGAAGAAGCTCCTCCTCATTCTCTCTGTGTTCGCTTTCAGGGAGCGAAAGCGTTTCCCTGAACGCAACAGAGAAAAGAGTCCATTGTTGGATGGCTGAGGTCCTTCATAATCTTCCTGGCTCTGGTCCGGCACCGCGTGCTGTAAATGTCCTGCAGGTTAGGGAGCTCAGTGTGGATGGTACGTTCAGCTGAACGCACCACCCTCTGGAGGGCTCGTCTGTCCTGCATGGTGCTGTTCCCGAACCAGGAAGTGATGCTACCCGTCAGAACGCTCTCAATGGTGCAGGTGTAGAAAGTCTTAAGCACCTGAGAGGGAAGTTTAAAGTCCCTTAAGAGTCTCAGATGGTACAGACGCTGTCGGGCCTTCTTCACCAGGGTGTTGATGTGACAGGACCAAGAAAGATCCTGTGTGATGTGAACACCAAGGTACCGGAAACTGTCCACTCTCTCCACTGGGGTCCCGCTGATGTTTATCGGTTGGTATGACCGCTCCCGCTTTGTACTGAAGTCCACGATCAACTCCTTAGTCTTGCTGACGTTCAGGAGAAGATTGTTCTCCTGGCACCATCTCTCCAGGTTTTTAACCTCCTGTAGGTAGGCCGTCTCATCGTTGTTGGAGATCAGGCCCACCACAACAGTGTCGTCAGCAAACTTGATGATGGTGGTGGAGTTGGAAGTGGCCACACAGTCGTATGTGTACATCGAGTAAAGCAGGGGGCTCAGAACACAACCCTGGGGGGCGCCAGTGCTGAGGGTGAGGGTGGATGAGGTGTGTTTCCCCACCCGTACGGCTTGTGGTCTGTCTGTCAGGAAGTTAGAGATCCATTGACACAGCGGCTGGCTGAGTCCCAGGACCTCCAACTTAGAGGTGAGTGTGGAGGGAATTATGGTGTTAAACGCTGAACTGTAGTCCACGAACAACAACTTTGCATAATTCCCGTTTCTTTGTTCCAGGTGGCTCATCGTGGTGTGGAGGAGATAAGCAATGGCGTCCTCAGTAGAACGGTTCTGACGGTACGCAAACTGTAATGGGTCCAGTGTGTCTGGTAGTGATGCAGTGATGAAGTCTCTGACCAGTCTCTCGAAGCACTTCATCACTACTGAGGTCAAGGCTACAGGGCGATAGTCATTAAGGCAGGCGGGCTGGGGTTTCTTCGGGACAGGAACAATGGTGGACTGTTTAAAACATGAGGGGACAACAGACTGTTCCAGTGAGAGGTTGAATATCTCAGTGAACACCGGTGCTAGCTGGTCAGCGCAGGCTTTCAGAACCCGACCTGTGATGCCATCTGGTCCTGCTGCCTTCCTGGTATTCACTCTCTTGAAAGCCCTCCTCACGTAATGCTCCGAGATGGTGAACGTGTTTACCTCTCCGGCTCTCTCGGCGTGCACGCTGGTTGTGCCACTAGCGCCGCTAGCGTGGTTAGCTGCAGCCTCGAAACGAGCATAAAAGGTGTTTAGCTCGTCTGCCAGAGAACCGTCCGCATTCACCATTCTGGAAGATGGTGTTTTATAGTCCGTTATTGTTCTTAGTCCCTGCCACAGGCTCCTAGAGCCACCATGTTGAAACTGTGACTCTAGTTTCCTCCCGTAGCGCCGCTTTGCATCCTTCACCGCTCTGCGAACACTGTAGGACGCAGCCTTGTACTCGTCCATGTCCCCGGTGGCGAGCCCCGTGTTGTAGGCAGCGGAGCGGGATCTCAGAGCGTCGCGGATGGTTTTATCCACCCACGGCTTCTGATTGGGAAACGTTCTGATAGTGGTTTTCTGCACTGTATCATCCGCTAGTTTCCCGATGAATCCCACAACCGCTTCCGTAAACATGTTGACGTCATCAGAGCTGCGCCGGAACATGTCCCAGTCTGCGTCATCCAAAGCGTCCTGCAGAGCGGCCACCGATTGGTCAGTCCAGCGCGCGACCTCCCTCTGAACCGGAGCTTCCTGTTTCAGCCTTTGTTTGTAAACAGGCATGAGGAAGATGGCGGCATGGTCCGATTTCCCAAACGGTGGACGTGATTGTGCCTTGTAGCTGTTCTTGAATGGTGTGTAACAGTGGTCCAGTGTTCTTTCGCCCCTGGTGGGGCAGGTGATGTGCTGATGAAAGTTCGGTAGTGCGCGCTTGAGGTTGGCACTGTTGAAATCTCCGACCACAATGAGCGCAGCGTCCCGATGCTGTGTTTGGTGAAGTGTTAATGTCTCATGTAAGTCCCATACTGCAGTGTCCGTGTCCGCTTGAGGTGGAATATGAACGGCACTGACAATGACCGAACTGAATTCCCGAGGTAGATAAAAGGGCCGACATTTTATGGTCAGTAGTTCCAGATTTGGTGTGCAGGAGCGTGAAAGAGGAACGATGCTCGCGCTGTCGCACCAGTGGTTGTTCACCATCAGACACACTCCACCTCCTCTTGACTTCCCCGACTCCAGTGTTCTGTCCATGCGGTAAACCGAGAAGAACTCGGCCGGCTGGATGGCGTGGTCCGGTACCGCTGGGTTCAGCCATGTCTCGGTGAAGCAGAGAAGGTTGCAGTCCCGAATGTCTCTCTGGAACTTGACCCTTGCCCTGAGGTCGTCGAGCTTGTTCTCCAGTGACTGGACGTTGGCTAACAGGATACTAGGTAAGGGAGCGCGGTGTGCGCGTGCCCTCAGCCTGTTCCTGACGCCGGCTCGTTTCCCTCACGGACGCCGGTACGGGTCGCGTCCTTTGTTCTCCCTCAGGATCTCGCTCGGCCAGCATGGGTCCGGGTTTAAAAACGGCGAAAGGTGAGTGCATTGTACACCAATAGATATAAGAGTGTCTCTGTCATATCTAATGATGTCCATCTTGTGTAGATGGAAGTGTAACTACTTAAATAAAAGTATAAAATAAACAAAAAAAGAGAAATCGTAGCCGGAGCAGTCGTGACGGCAGCCGACCTCAACGGCGCCATCTTGAAATTTTTTTGGGGGGGTAACGCGTTACAAGTAACGTGCGTTACGTAATAATATTACTTTTCTGGAGTAACGAGTAAAGTAGCGTGTTACTTTATAAATTTACACACTAATATCTGAGTTACTTTTTTTAAAAAGTAATGCGAGTTACTTTTCAGTTCAATTATTTTGCATTAAAATGAACGTAATCTCGTAGTATCGCGCACCCCTACGTGCGAGCCGTGGGAACAGAAGCTGGTCAGAAGCGGAGATGGCAGGCCAGAGCATTACATTACTGCGATGGAAGTATTCACATTATTTTGAAATAGTCGAGGAAAAGGAGAAGGGAATAATTGTTAAGTGTAAATTATGTGTTGGTGAAAAGCTTTTGTCAACGGCAAAAAATACCACTTCAAATTTAAAAAAACATCTGCAAGCAAAGCACAGCACTACAAATTTGGAAGAGAGAGAGCCGAATGAAACCTGCACCCCGCCTCAAGATAAACAACAAAGGCTTGATTTCAGTAAATTAATATTTAGTAAATAGATTTTCAGTAGATTTTCAGATACTAACCCTAACCCGAGCCACATCATACACATGGGCACACATGAACATCACCCATCCCTTCCTCTCTCACACACACACAAACACACACACACACACACACACACACACACACACACACACAACTCTGCTCAGCCAGATTTATTGTAAATGTCACACACCAACATAATGACAGAAAACACAGATACATTTATGTGCGTGTTCGCTCGAGTTCAATACGGTATTTTCGTCAAATGCGCATGTGCGTGAGATGAATATACCGCAAAGTTTCCCAGTAGGGGCGAGATCATTTAAGTCGTATTGAACTCAAGCGAAGCGAACACGCACATTAAAAACAAACAAACACAAACTTCGATATGAACGTAAGAGCCGCATGAAACCAGCCATAAAACGGCGCATGCGGCTCGCGAGCCTCGGGTTGGCCACCCGTGCATTACTGCATTAAACACTAGTACAAGAACTTCTCACCTGTTACACCTGTAAGGCCTGAAAGAGATCAAGCCTTAGCCAGGTAAGAAAAAGTAACGCAAAAGTAACGCAAAAGTAATATAACGCATTACTTTCCATAAAAAGTAACTAAGTAACGCAATTAGTTACTTTTTTGGGGAGTAACTCAATATTGTAATGCGTTACTTTTAAAAGTAACGTTCCCCAACACTGATTATGGTTATTTTAAGTTTAAGTTTTTCTCAGGTTCAATGGCAAAGCAAAACAAGGAATTAAAAAAAGGTTTAAAATTTTATTTAAAATTAATTAAGACACTTAAGAACAGAATAGAAATTGATTATAAAAATACAGTGGGGTCAGTTCAGATGTAGCACAGTGCTCATTTAGTAAATGCACAGCTAAACAATATGCTAATTGTGGCCGTTAATGTTAAATTAACATTATACCAAGTCGCCCCAAATAAAACACTGCATGGGAAACGGCTTTGGTGTGTTAGTTGCAGTGCACTGAGCTACAAGCTATTGTAAACAAGCTAACGTTCACTAGATAAGTCATATTTTAATCACTAATAGAGCAGATTCATGGAAAATTACATCGCTAATCAGCATTTTTGCCGCAACTAATTTATGAATAAGTCTGCATCAACTAGATTAAAGAGAATCGCTTTATTTAAAGTGAATAAAATACACTAGTTAATGGAGTTGAACATTAACTGAGTTGCAGACACACACCTGACTCGAGTGTGTAGAGTAGGTGAGATGAACTGGGAAAGCAGGCAGTGGGTCAAACCACTGTGAGGAAGGGGAGGGGGGGAACTGTTTCTAAATGCATTTTTGCGGGGGTTTTTTCTACTTACACAATTATTTAGGTATACATAGATATATTGTTTACAATAGAGAGTGCGATATTTTTTAGATTATTTTTTTTTGGGGGGGCACAAAACCCTCGGATGGGGGGGGGACATGTCCCCTCCGTCCCCCCCGGGATTTACGCCCATGTTGTTACCTAATGAATGTATCCAGGCTGAAGATCCACATACAGAACACAAGCAGAGAAAAGATGATGATGATCATGAATGTGTCTGTTCTCAGTCATGTTCTCATCACTGACTCCCTCTGTCTCATCCACATTAGCCCCAAACTTCTTACTGCCTTCTGCCTGCTGATTCTTATCTTTGTAAAGAGTGAAAGTCAGGACTTTATACACCAGCGGATTGAAAAAGACGCGCAGTAACAGGAAATCGGTTGTTCGGCTGAAATCAGCGCCAAATCACCAAATCAATGGATTAAAACTAAAGTAACGAGCCTGTTTTGAAAATGTAAGAAGTAAAAAGTACAGATATTTGTGTAAAAATGTAATGAGTAAAAGTCAAATATTGTCTGAAAAATAAATAGTGGAGTAAAGTACTGATACCAGAAAAATCTACTTAAGTACAGTAACGAAGTATTTGTACTCCGTTACTTCCCACCTCTGCTCATTGAGAATGTGGACTGACAAACATGACTTCACACCTATTTTGCATGTTCCAGTGTGTCTTTATATGAAACCAGAACGTACCAGAATGTACATATAAAAGTATTAAAAATGAAATAAATTCGAATAAAAGCTAGCAACAAAGATTCAAATAAAAACTGTAAATCATTTAACCACCAAAAGCATGATAACACTGTTACTGTTAAAGTTCTTAGCTGTAAAATGCTGTAAGGTTTTTGGGTGTTGGTAACAACACTTACATTTAATACCAATTCATAACAGTCATTTAACAAATGAAATCTACTAAATGATACTAAATGAATTTTGACTAAAAATGTCCAACACTCACCTGTTTTTCAATTCTTTCTGCAGCAGTTGAAACTGTATCATGACCTCTGTGTTTATCCAAAGTACACAAGTAGCAGATGAAGCTTTGGTCAGTACGGCAGTAGATCTCGTTCAGTTTGTCGTGCTGAGAGCAGATCTTCTCTTGGAGATCTACACAGGCTTCAACTAACTTGTGCTTCTTAAAAGCCTGAGACTGATAGTGAGGTTTAAGATGATCTTCACAATACGAGGCCAGACACACCAGACAGGACTTAGTGGCTTTGCGTTTTCTCCCAGTGCAGGAATCACAGTCCACATCTCCAGGTCCAGCGTAATGGTGAGCAGCAGAAGCAGCTTGGAGTTTGTTCTTCTTCAGTTTCTCCACCACTTCAGCCAGCATGTTGTTCCTGCGTAGAACAGGCCTCGGAGTGAACGTCTCTCTACACTGGGGGCAGCTGTAGACCTTCTTCTGATCTTCTTTATCCCAGAAGCCATTAATACACACCTTACAGTAACTGTGGCCACAATGGAGAGTCACTGGATCCTTTAGGAGCTCCAGACACACTGGACAGATGAACTGATCCTGATCTGAAATACTTGCCGCTGCCATTTTCTAGCACTGACACACTGAAAGTTTTATAAGTTTCGTTTTCTCTGAAAGGAACAGCCTGTCTCAGTGTTTGTTATTGTGTAACAGAGAACGTGGGCGTGGCCACCTGGAGCAAGAGCTCACATTTCAACACTCAACAGGAGAGAGACTTTTTTACTGTACAGGAGCTTCTCTGTGATTTTTACAGTTGTACAAATTGAAAACTGATTTGTTGTTTCTTCTATTTTCTGAATAAATGAGGTACTTTGTCAGTTACTATTTAAAGCTATAAAACACATAACCAACAAAAAGTAAAGAAGCCAGTCCTGGTAAATATCTTTTAATGAAAAGCTAAAAGAACATAAATTAGAACATAAATTAGCCAATACCCACCAAAAATCTCTTTTGTACTTTGGTTTTGTATGTTTGCACTCATGAACTTCTCTTTAAATGTTGTATTTTACATGTGTGACACTTCAGAGAGGTGTTCTGGAAAGAAGAGACAGGAGGCAGGTTTAGACAAGTCAAGTTTATTTCTATAGCGCTTTTCACAACGGACATTGTCTTTAACTTTAACATCGATCATTTTGATCAAATGAATAATTGACATGAAATAATGAATACATTTTATTTAAACAAATAAACAGGTGTTTATTTCTTAATTACGTACATAGCGTGTCAGATGAGCTTGTGACGACGATGGACAGGATTAGAAATGAGTTTATTAGAGGGACAGCGCATGTAGGACGTTTTGGAGACAAAGTGAGAGAAACCTGATTGAGATGGTTTGGACACGTGCAGAGGAGGGACATGGAGTATATCAGTAGGAGAATGCTGAGGATGGAGACACCAGGAAGGAGGAAAAGAGGAAGACCAAAGAGGAGGTTTATGGATGTAGTGAGGGAAGACATGCAGGTAGTTGGTGTGAAAGAGGCAGATTTAGAGGACAGGGAGACGGATGATCCGCTGTTGAGACACCTAATAGGAGCAGCCAAAAAATAAGAAGAAGAGGAAGTATCTGTACTTTTACTTAAGTGAAGAATGTGTGTACTTTTGCCACCTCTTAGTTTTGTGTGAAAACCTATAGGCTGAAGATTAGCTTGTGCTAGCTGTAGGGATGGGTACCAATACTGTTATTGACACTTGTGTTGTTTTATCTCCGTATACTTCGGTATAAAATCTGAATTAAAAGCTGCTGCTTGTAATTTTTCTATCCCTGAAAGTGATGTCATCACATGGCCGACGTTCGCGCGACGTTTGCTCGATGCGCATGCCAAAAACGCAGTAGTGTAATAGTAATATAATGTAACATTTACAAACTAAACACACTTCTACCTCTAGCAACGTGCTGTATTTACTATGTCTCCATCATCTCCAGCTCTCCTGTCTCAGACTCAAGTGAAGGTAATGTTCATTATAAAATAAGTCTTTAGATAGTACTAGTAATCTTTGGGGACACCAGATCGGTTTTAAAATGTAAATCAAAATATGAATAACCCAACAGGTAACGCTAGGCTAGAAAGGGTTTTACAATCAGTGAGAAATGATACAGAGACTCCCAGGAGCAGCCCATTCACCAAAGCGATGCGTGGGCAGATGACCCCAGAAAAAAGGGCTGCCAATAAATGGTTGGTGTCTCAGGTCAAGAAGCAATAGATAATTTCGCCCAATTTCTAAAGATCCCGGAATTTCCTTTTACATTCTGTTGTGCTCCTATGAAAATGCTGGTCAAATATGTTGTGCTGAAGAATGCAGAGGAAATCTCTTTTTCTCTTTTTGAAGGGCCTTTTTATTAAAAAAATGTGCTTTGTGCCTTTTTATGTTTTCTTAGAAACATTTGTGAACTGCAGTACTAAAGTTCAGCAGTAATAAAACTTGAATTTTCAACATCTTTTCACATCATGACTCAAAATTACAAACAGTAGTATCGATAACAGTATTGATAAAAAGTACCGTATCGTACCGGTATCGATGAAATGTAAACGATACCTAGTTATCTGGCTCTGTACTTTTTATAACAATGTTTTACTGCCTTTACTGAAGACTGCATTATTCTGCATCTATAACGTTCATTTGTTTCCAGATTTTGGAGTTTAGTTCTTCTGCACATTGGGGAACTTGTGTGAATATTTAGTGTACTGTGTGTTAGCTGGACTTTTGACATGGTTCTGTTTTATCTGAATTTGATCTTTCTCCACATTTTGGAGTTTTCTTTTAGTGCATTTACATTTACCACATTTTACATACACATTTATGGCATTTGGCAGTCGCACAGTACATTTATCTTATTCATATAACTGAGCAGCTATGGGGTTAAGGGCCTTCCTCAGGGGTCCAGGACAGGTTGCTGGGTGTGGCTGGGATTTGAACTCATGACATTTAGCTTCAAAGTCCAATGGCTTTACCACTAAGCTACAACCTCCTTCCATTTTTCAGACACCCTCATCCAGAGTAACTTACAATTATTTTATTTATTCACTAAGGGCCTAGCAGTGGTAGATTAGTGGTGATGGGATTTGAACTCACAACCTTCCACTCTGAGGGCTAACATCTTAAGATCTGAGCTACCACTTTCTCAAAGCCACAGATTTTTCTTATAATCTTGTACATTGGGAGTATAATAAATCTCAGAACATGTATGTAGTTAAATATTCTGCTGGGTTTCATTTCATTTAAATTTATAAAACATTTTACAAACATTTCATTTTCGATCACACAATCTCAAAGATGAGTGGGAACCAATCCAGAATCCAGCGTATAGAGGCTGAGTGAATGTGGTGTGGACTCTGTGGAGGAGCCTCATCGTATCAGAGACGCTGTAGAAGGACAGAGTTCCTGCACTGTGATCTACATACACTCCTATTCTGGAGGACGCTGGACCTGGAAGCACAGTCTCGTAGTAGTCATGCCAGAAAGAGACCGAGGAAGAAGAACACACCAGACTCCAGGACTGACTGTTGCATCCAAAGCCACACTCATAACCTCCTCCTTTCCTGCTGATATTTTTATATGAGACTGATATGTAGACCCAGCTCTTACTGTTCCACTCCACCTCCCAGTAACAGCGTCCACACACACTCTCCCTACACAACACCTGGACCCAGTAGTCAAACCTCTCAGGATGCTCAAAATATCGCTGTTTTGTATCACTCCAATGCACTGCTCTGTTGTTCTCAGAGAGAATGAGTCGGTAATGTAAGGTGTTGGGTTCCAGAGTCAGATAACAGAAATCTAGAACAATAAAATCCACAGGTTTGATGTTAATCACAGGATTTATAATAAGTGTGTGTGAGACACCTGTGTGTGTTTCTGTTCTCCTAATGCTGCTCTACATGAACTATTTTAAATATTACACATCATCAGTCATCAGGGAGAAATGGATCAGATTTAGATCAACAATACATTTTAACACACTCTGTATCTGTGTGTGTGTGTGTGTGTGTGTGTGTGTGTGTGTGTGTGAGGGTGTATATGTGTGTGTTACACCTACACTGCAGAAAATCTTCTCTGCTCTTCAGTTCTGAGGGTAAAATCATCTGAACTGCTGAAGCTGTGGAAACACAGAGACATAATGGAGACATAAAAATAATGAAATTCCCAAACATTTGCACCATATACAGCATCACAATGGTCCAAAAGCCAGCTCCATGAAAATCTGCTTTTCATCGGTTTGAATATGTGGAAGATCTCCTGCTATAGAGCTTCAACTCTATTGAACACCCCAGGTCTCCTCACCTTTTTAGCTACATCAGTACCTGAATTTACTAACACCCTTGTGTTTGAATGAATCTCACACAAATCTCCACAAAATTTAGTGGAACATCGTTCCAGAAGAGTGGAGCTGATTATAGCAAAAATTGGAGGCTAAAAAGCACAGAATCTGATCCAAATAGTGTGAATACACTCATGATTTTTTTTTTTTTGTTGTTGTACTACTTTTAGTAGTTTTGTTTTTTATTTTCAACATTAATAAAACAATTATCTGCATTAAAGGGTTTAAGGTAAGTGTCTGCTTATTGGCAGGGAGGCCTCTCCTCGGAGGGCCGTAGCAGACAAGCAGTTGGTCAGACTTTCTCCAGAGACCCGTGCTATGGACTTAGGTGTCCAGTGCGTGTACCAGTCACAGCCGGTTCAATTTCTCCTGATCTAGGGCCTAAAATGGAGGAGGATAGAATGCCTGTAATCTTACAGGTCGTGGGACGACCAAGGGCACCTTGGGGATGTTAACCGTCCTGGGGTAAACTCCAGGAAGTTGGGGGCCACAGAAAGGGCCTGTCTGGGTGCAGCTGCCATGAGCCCTAGCAGTTTCTGTAACTGCTTGACAGTGAGAGGCTTTCCTTCTCTGACCTTCCACCTCAATGGCCTCCTTCCTCAGGAGAGTGTTTACCTCTTGTTCCATGACCAGAGCCTGCTTAGTTCGAACCAGAGTGGGAAGAACCCCGTCGAAATGGGCCGGACAAGACTCGAAATGAATCGAATAGCCTCGCTATAGATTGGGCAGGACCTACTAAGACACGTCTGGCAGAGCTATCCAGGCTGCCAGGAAATCTCTTAGGGGGTATAGCAGCAACCTATAGCCGCCGAGAGGCGAAGCAGCAGGACAAACTCTGTGACGCGTTTCATTTCTCAGCATTTAAAACCGTGTAGATTTATTGATGTTAGGTTAAATAAAATCCATCAGAGAAAAACACTCGAAATTGTAGACCCGTTGAGAAATATTAAAACGGTCAACAGAAAGTAAGCGTTCCCACCAACTCACCCCCTCTCTATGCACTAACTAACAAACAGGGCAACACTAATTACTTAAATGCCCACTTACACCTGTGCGACCAACATATCCGGAAATGCATACCAAAAAAAAGAAAAACAAAATAAAAGACATACATTTTCTGCACTTACACGGAGTATCGATCTCTCGAGACTGACCTCTGGTGTGCCTAGAGCCGGGGCATTGCCCTGAAGCGGGGCGGCGAGATCTTCTGGACCACTACGAGAGTGGGTGGAGACCAAGGAGGATGCTCGCTGGAGCTGGCCGTGCCCTGAAGCACATTCAGTGGCAGAGGTAACGGACCAGGTCCCTAAGGGGCCCAGGGCAGGGCGGGCACCGGATACTGCAGTGCAACGCGCCCCTTCACAGATGGATCCACAGAACGTCCTATGTCAGGACTTTTTCTACCTAGCCCTCTTATTGAAGATGACAGTCCTCAGATTTGTCACATCATGGGGCTTCGGCAGTTGTGCAGGATCACTGACAGGGGGAGTGAGAGACGTGACGCTCCATTTCTGTACCTCCCGGTGGGAGGTGGTGGGTTGGGGTTGGGGCTCTGCCCGGTGAGCAGCCCCATGAGAGCGGCATGGGAGGTCCTGCTGGAACGCCACCGCCTGTTTCTTACTCCTGAAGGAGTGAGTGGGATTTCGAAGAGAGTGAGCCAGAGGTGCCACTTTGTTGAGACGAGGGCGGCCATGGACCAGCCAATAGCCCTAGCAGTCTCTTTAGTCTGAGGGCCTGGCCTGCCGTACGGCGGAGCTCATGAACTGGCCTCCCGGGGCACCTACCACATCCAGTTAGTGCAGCAGTTCAGCCTGATACGCCTGCAGGACCACCATGGGGTGCAGGGATGCAGCAGTTTGACCTGCCGAAGCGTAAGACTTACCCACAAGCGCCGACGTATTACACAGGGTTTTCGTGGGTAATGTCAGGGGCTTGAGGGAGGAGGCAATCCCGGGAGAGAGATAGCTCACAAGCGTTTCTTCAACCCGCAGCATCGCTCATACCCGTGTACTTTCCGCCCCATGACGTGAGAATACAGCATCAAAAAGGGGCTGCAGGGGCTTCGCCATGACCATGACACCTCACTGTGCAGGTCTGGAAAGAACATGAGATCCCGACATGGAGGTTGTGACACGAGCGCTCGTCCAGCTTACTGGACAGAGGGATTTTCTGCCCATGAGCTGGCTCCACCTTCTTGCTTTCCTTTTATTTTTTTTTTATTTTTTTATAGTCAAACAATTGACAAATACAACACATACACACAGAGCGTTTCATGAACAAACTGAAGCTGACGCCGGCTTTACTCCATGTGCATTTTATACTTCCTGGCCATGATGTCACCCCACCGGTGACCGCCAGTATCCAATTTTTGACTGATTACAAACATTATTTTAGAGCGTTATACTCAGGAGCGTTCCCAAAGCATTTCGACGCAGCTTGCGTTCCTGAAAGGGAATTCAGTTTTATTTGAAATTTCATCCATCTCTCATTATATTACATGACCGGGACTATGATTTTCTCCAAAAATGTAAGTGGTTTGTGAATTTGTGATAAATGTCCTGTTTATCTTCAATTCACTGTTCAATGTTCAATTCAATGTTTGATCCTTTACCTTGTGGAGGGATTTTGTTGAATTCCTCCTGGCAGATTGCCTCAACTTGCTTTTTCAGATCTGAGACAAATTTCTTTACTCTATCGAATGAGAGATGTTGATTGACAGTGAAGCTGGGTGAGTCGTCACATCC
>JAAIIK010013968.1:0-11971 GCA_014706435.1 Silurus glanis | reverse complement strand
GCAGTTCTGCCTAAGAAGTGTTTCCTATGTTTACCTTTTGGAATTTTAATTTGTGTCTTTTTATTTTCTATCACAATGACATTATATTGTAATTTTTTAGTCAGTCCACTAGTAAAGAAAATAAATGGGAATATAAGAGGTAGCTAAGATTTCTTGGTATTTTAGACTATTGATGTTGCCTTCCACCCTGCAGATCTCTCGCACACCCCCATACTGGATGTAACCCCAGACCATGATTTTTTCGCCACCAAACTTCACTGTTTTCTGGGTGAATCTCGGATCCATGCGGGCTCCAGTAGGTCTCCTGCAATATTTGCGGCGACTGTGGTGTAATTCAACAGAAGATTCATCTGAAAAATCCACCTTCTGCCAGCGTTCATCTTTTTAGCAGGCTGTGGGCCTTGGCAAATGCCACACGGTTTTTCAATTGTCTTTTGTTTAGTGCTGGCTTCTGGGCACTGATTCGACCATGGAGGCCATTTCGAGACAGAATCCGACAAACTGTTCTGGTTGACAAAGGGACTTCAGGTGACCAGGTCTCGTTGAGCTCTGCTGCAGTGGAAAATGGGCTGGCCTTGGATTTTTGAGCCAACAAACGGTCCTCTCGAGCATTTGTCTTGCGGGGTCTGCCTGACCTGGACTTGTCAAAAACGTCTCCAGTCTCTTCAAATCTTTTTTTATCCTCTGTACTTGACGCTGAGACACATTGAAGGTGTCTGCCACATCAGCAGTGGATCTGGTCTTCAGCCTCTTGATAATCAAAACTTTAGTCTCAGGGTGAATCTTAGGCATGTTTGCAGAGGTCTAGTTGCAGTTGATGTGAAGGTCTAGTGTACTGGGGTCCTTTTTATACACACCTGAGACCTAATTGATCCATTATTAGTCACAGGTTAAGCTCATATGACAAGGCGACAACACTTATGTCTTTGCAAAAATTTACTCAATGGGCTTTACCAAGCTGTGAATATTAGAATACTATTTGACAGTTTTGTTTTGCACTGAAACATTATTACAAAAGCTGTTGGGATTAAAATGAGCCATTTCTAGTAAAAAAATCTTGATTAGGGGCGCTATCGAGCTTGTCATGGAGTAGGACGTGGTGTTAGGGGGCTCCGGTGGATTAATGTTATAATTGTTATTATTTCGAGCTTTTCACTTTTATTTTTGCTCTCAATCCCTCGGTTTACCCTCGTAGTGTGTGTATTTGAATCTAGAGGTAATTATGATGTCTGGTAAAACTACTAAGACCCGTAGCACAACTCAGTCACAGCTGCGGCCTGGTGCAACAGTTGCGGCCTCGCCTTCTCGTGATTCACCTCCGTGTGAAGTGCCCATCGTTTCACAGGCAGCTTCTAAGGCTGATATTGACTCATTAAAGTCAGAGCTGCTGTCCTCTCTGAGGTCCGAAATCATCGAGGTATTTAAGGCCGAGCTACGTGCATTGGAACGTACTTTGGGAAACGATTTACTGACAATAAAGTCGGAGCTGCAGGCGGTGAAGGCGCAGCTATCTAGCGATAAAGCTGCGAATGAGGCTGCGGTGCGGGAACTGAAGGGCACCGTGGTTGAAATGGAGCGCTCACTTTCTGTTTGCACCGATGATATAGCTGTTATGAAACGTGACATACACCGTCTTACTGCTGAGTACAATAAGCTGGAGACCAAATGCGAAGATCTAGAAGCTAGATCACGGCGCGATAATGTCCGGATAATTGGTGTTCCTGAGGGTCCCAATAGCTCCACTACCGCGAGTGTTGCCGCGCTGTTGAAGGAGGCACTGAGTCTGGAGAAGGAGCCGGTTCTGGACAGGTCACATCGCACTCTACAGCCCGTACCAAAGCCTGGTGAACGACCACGAGCCATTGTGGCCAAATTTCACTATCACAGCGAATGTCTGGATGTCTTACGGCACGCCAGAGAATTACAGCGCATTCAGTTTAAGGGCCTGAACATTTCTATTTATTCCCAACCATACGGTAAAAACTGCAAAAGCATGGGCTGCCTTTAACGAGGTGCGGCGGCAGCTCTGTGGCATTGAAGGTGTGCGGTACGGGTTGTTTTATCCAGCGCGGCTACGTATTACACACAATGGTGTGGGTAAGGATTTTCTTTCACCTGACGAGGCCAGCAAGTATATAAAAACTATCCAAACTGTCTAAACATGTGTGAACATATTTTTTGACGCTGTTGGACGTGACGTTTGCTCCTTGTTTTTCATGTCACTGCACTGTTCACAGACTCCGTGTGGTGATGCTGGTCTTTAACTTTACGCACTTTGTGTTGTTGTGGTTTTTTTTTTTTTTTTTTTTTTTTTTTAAGTGTTATTTTTACGGGAATCAAAGTGTAAGTGATCCTGAAAACTTAATGTTTGTTTCATAAACGCTTGGTCGATTTATGTTGGGAATTTATTTTCCTCTAGAAACATTGTTTATATGTTTATGTAGACCGGGGATGAGCAGCCGTGAACTAGATATAGTTGCGCATAATTTATGTTGTGTTTAATCTGCTGGAGCCTTCTCTTTGCTTAGGATAGGTTTGTTCTCCATGTCGTTAGCACATTTATTTGTGTGGGCGGCGATAGGTTTCTTTTTTGATAGTTCATGTTGCTGTCCCCTGGAGTTACTGTTAGAATGGGGACTCTACTTGTGTGTTGGGTATGTGTTTGTGTTTGTGTGTCGGATGCGCGTGCACTGGGGTGGGTGGGTGGGGATCCCCCTTGGCTTCAGAGGTCCTGTTTTCTTTTTTTATGTGTAGTTGTTTTTGGATGAATGGCTGACAATAATACAGACTCACGTTTAGCTGGCAGTGGTGCACCTATCTGGTTCCTTAGCTGGAATATTAGGGGCATGGGTAATCCTATTAAACGGTCTAGGGTTTTTACCCACCTGAAACGCTTACGCGCCGACATAGTATTTTTACAGAAAACACACCTCCGAGTCAGAGATCATCATAGGCTTCACCGTCCTTGGGTGGGTCAGACTTTCCACTCCAATTTCAATTCTAAGGCACGAGGGGTGGCCATCCTAGTAAATAGAAGCATACGGTTTTCACCTACCCATACAATGGCAGATAGAAATGGCAGATATGTCATTGTGGCTGGTACACTGATACAGACCAAGGTTCTGCTGGTTAATATTTACGCTCCAAACTTTGATGATCCTGATTTTGCGAATAGGTTACTGAGCAGTCTTCCCTTTATAAATACCCATTTGATCATTTTTGGTGGTGATTTGAATTGTGTTTTGAACCCTGTTTTGGATCGTTCTAGTTCTCGTGCTGTATTCCAATCTGCAATGTCTAAATCGTTCTCCGATTTTGTGTCACAAAACGGCTTGGTAGACCCATGGAGATGTCGCAATCCCGGGATAAAAAAATTCTAATTTTTCTCCCCGGTGCATCCTTCATATTCCAGAATTGATTCTTTTTTTATCGATAGCCGTCTTAATCGCTCCGTTGTATCTACAGATTATTTGGGCATTGTGATCTCTGATCATGCTCCTCTAGCGTTGGATATCCAATTCTTAACCCATAGACCTACAAAATCTCCTTGGCGGTTTAATTCGCATCTCCTAGCAGACAAGGATTTCTGTGCGTCTATTTCTAAAGCTATTGATGAATTCTTGTTATTTAATCGTCTTGACTCTACTCCATGCTCATTATTATGGGAGACTCTGAAAGCCTATCTCAGGGGGCAAATCGTTTCGTATTCTGCTTTCATATATCGGGAGCACAGAGCTAAACTCAGGGAAATTTCATCGGCTATCAGCCAACTCGATCAGAGCTACGCGTCTAACCCTTCTCCAGAGCTATACAAACAACGTGTTGAGTTGCAGGCAGAATTCGATCTCCTCTCCACTAAGGAAACTGAATGCATGTTACTACAAACTCGTGGATCGTATTATGAATACCAAGCAGATTGTTAGCTCATCAGCTAAGACGGCAGGCTGCATCACGCCTAATACCGCAGATTAATAATGACTCAAATGTTATCGTTACCGATCCCATAGAGATCAATGCAGTATTTAAGTCATATTACTCTGCTCTTTATAAATCTGAATGCCTTACTGATAGTAAGAGACTGGGAGATTTCCTTCAAAGTGTCGATTTTCCTGTTATTGATACGGTCTCTGTAAGGGACTTGGACTCTCCACTATCTCTTGACGAAGTCAGAGCTTCAATAAAGGCGATGCAGTCTAATAAAGCCCCAGGCCCAGATGGTTTTCCAGTTGAGTTTTTAAAAAAGTTTATCGATAAATTGGCGCCGCTGCTCCTTGGTGTGTTCAATGAATCTCTGGATCGGGGCGTGCTACCACCCACTTTCAATCAGGCCTCAATAGCCCTTCTCTTGAAGAAGGGCAAGGATCCCAACCTGTGCGGGTCGTACAGACCGCCGTCGCTGCTGAATGCCGACGTGAAAGTGCTGGCGAAAGTGATTGCATCCTGGTTAGAAAATGTACTACCACGTATCATATCTATGGAGCAGACTGGATTCATAAAAGGGCGACATTAATTTTTTAACACTCGTACACTTTTCAATATAATTTACTCTAAGCAGTCATCTCCTTTCCCTGAGGTTGTAGTCTCATTGGATGCTGAGAAAGCGTTTGATAGAGTCGAGTGGGAATACTTGTTTGCAATATTAAAGAAATTTGGGTTTGGTGATACGTTTGTCTCCTGGATCCGCCTCCTTTATAAATCTCCGCAAGCCAGTGTTCGTACAAATAATATTAGCTCTGATTATTTCAGTCTCGGGCGTGGAACCCGGCAGGGGTGCCCACTGTCACCACTGCTATTCGCCCTTGCCATTGAGCCATTATCCATTAAACTTAAATCCTCATTAGCATTCAAGTGTATAACTCGCAAGGGGGCGGAATATCAGGTATCCTTATATGCTGATGATTTGTTGTTATATGTGACGGATCCTGCAGCCTCTGTTCCTGTCATTTTATCTATCTTGAATGATTTTGGCTCTTTCTCGGGATACAAACTGAATTTCCATAAGAGTGAGTGTTATCCGGTAAACAATACCGCTCTACAACTTCAGCGTCTGAATCTGCCATTCAAATTCAACTGTTCAGGCTTTAAATACCTTGGTATCACGGTGACCCGTTCCTTACCCAAACTTTTTCATGCCAATCTTGCTCCGCTTGTGGCAGACATGAAGTCGGATTTTCAGAGGTGGAGCAATCTGCCTCTGTCTTTAACAGGAAAAATCAATGCAGTTAAAATGAACGTTCTGCCCAAGTTTCTTTATTTTTTTCAATCACCACTATTTTTACCTAAGTATTTTTTTGATTCTTTAGATAGAATCATTAATTCTTTTCTTTGAGGTGGAAAATTGAATAAAAATCATTTGTTTCCCCCGTCAAGATTCAGCTTTCTCACTATGGCACGAGAAAGGCATCAAGCAACTTTATAATTTGTACAAAGATGGCATCTTTCGAAGTTTCACCAGCCTGTCCTTGGAGTATTGGCTGCCTACAGCTCATTTTTTTCGATATCTCCAAGTCCGCAGCTTTGTATCTAAATGCCTTCCCAATTTTACCTCTGTACCCCCCAAGCAACCTTGGGAGAGTTTAGTCATGTTTACTCCACACCAGCGTAGTTTGATTTCCCGGATATACAGTTTCATTTTATCTCTCAATAGCTGTAATACAGATAAAACCAGGACCGCTTGGGAGGAGGAGTTGGGGCTGCAGTTTGGCGACGAACGGTGAGAGAAGGCCGTAGATAGGATACGGTCTACCACTTCCTGTGCCCGCCTCAGTCTAATTCAGTTTAAGGTTTTGTATAGAATTCATCTTTCCAAATCGAAACAGGCAAAAATCTATCCTGGGGTTGAGGACAGATGTGACGGATGTCTTGCTTCCCCCTGTCATTTAAGTCATATGTTTTTTCTGTGCCCGAAATTACATGCATTCTGGACAGGTTTTTTCGGCATTATGTCCTCCATATTTGGAGTGCAAGCGACACCATGCCCACTGATCGCTATATTTGGGGTTACCCATAAGTCGGTATCACTGAGTTCTGTACACAAAGATGTTTTAGCTTTCTCATCTTTGTTGGCCAGACGTTGCATACTTCTGCACTGGAAAGCAATAGGATGTCCTTCCCTCTCTCGGTGGTTTAAAGATTTGATGTTTTTTCTTAAGTTGGAGAAAATAAAATATACACTGAGGGGTTCTACTGACAATTTTTTTTGCAAGTGGCAACCTGTTATTTCTTATTTTAGGAGACTACGGGTGTTACCTGATTAAATATCTAAATCGGTCAAAATTGGACTGTATGCATAACCTTTCTTTTGTTTCTTCAGTTGTTTAAACAGGGGGATGTGGGGGGGGGGGGGTGCGTGTGCATGTGTGTGTGTCTTTGTCTGGGGGTTTGTTTGTGTTTTGGGGGGTGGGGGTGTTTGCTCTTTGTTGTTTAAAAAGGAAAAATGGAGAATTTCTGTTTACATTTTTGTATCTGTGATTGTTGATTTTTCAATAAAAAGAATTGAGAAGAAAAAAAAAAAAATCTTGATTAGAAATATATTTCAGCGGCACTTCAGGTCAATTTGTACACAAGCGACAAGACTTTTGTCAGGGACTGTACACACATACATATCATTCCCATCTTGAAGAATCCTGCTCTGGACATCAACTACTGAGCGGTATCACTTCTCTTCTTTCTTTCCACTGTCTGTCAATCTCTCACAGAACAACCTCCATGATCCAAACCAGTCTGGCTTCAACAGAGATGACCGTTTTGGCTGTTTCTGAGAAACTGCATGCTGCTTGATCAGCCAAGATGTCATCTTCACTTATCCTCTTTGACCTTTCAGCAGCATTCAACACAGTCAACCACAAGGAGCCTCGGTATCCCAGAAACAGCATGGGAATGGTTTGCTTCCTACCTGGAAGTTTGCTCATACCAGGTTCCATGGAGGGGGTCCACATCTGCCCCATGCAGACTGTCCACTGGTGTCCCAAAAGGCTCGGTACTTGGTCCCCCTTATCTCCCACTATACCCACTCTATTGGTGCAGTCATATCCTAACATGGGTTTTCTGCTATGCTGATGACACTCAACTAATTTTTTTTTTCCTCATTTAGATACCACAACATCCGCTCGGATCTCGGCATACTTGACGGACATATCTTCATGGATGAGTGCTCATCAATTAAAACTCGACCCCAGCAAAACAGAAATGCTAGTCATCCCAAGTAAATCATCTCCAGGTAAAAATCTCGGAATAACTCTTCACTTCTCACATGTTGCTAATGTGGCTCATTCTTGTCGATTTCTTCTCTACAACATCCTGTGTCCACACAGGCTGCCCAGGTGCTTGTTCAATCTCTTGTCATTTTGAGACTGGACTACTGCAACTCTCTGCTGGCAGGTCATCCTCTGAACACTATCACTGAAAATGATCCAAAACGCAGTTGCGTGACTTGTGACTCCATAGCTGCATGTATCAGATTTAAAACACTGATGCTTGCCTACAAGGCCAAAAATGGATCAGCACCATATTACATCAGAGACCTCATCACACCTCGCACTGCACCACGCTGTTTGAGATCCTCCAGCACTGCTCGACTGGTACCACTATCTCTCAAAATGAGAGGAAAGTATACGTCAAGGTTCTTCTCTGTTCTCAAAGCACTTTTGTACGTCGCTCTGGACAAGGGCATCTGCTAAATGCCACAAATGTAAATGTAAATATACTGTATAGACACACATGCATTCAAGTTCATTAAACTACTGCAAAATATGATCACATTTTTTAGGTTGCTATTTTTTAAGCAGCTAATCTCTCTCCGTTACAATAGCAGTTTTTTGTTTTTAATTTCATCTTGTCCTTCTAGAAAAAAAATGCTGAATTTAAAGTCAGTTACAAAGAAGTTACATTAGTAATTTAGTAGGGTTTTTTTATGTACTTCTGCTTTGTAAAGTAGTTGTACTACATTTTAAAAATTATTTACATTTACTACATATTTTTACTAAACACAGAAAATTAGGGGTATCGTTTCTGTACCTAAAGGTACATTTGCCATGAAAGTACCCTGTAAGGTACAGGAAATGGCAAATGTCCTTAAGGTGACAACTGTGAACCTTTGTTTTAATTTAAAGGTACAAAATTAGTTCTGACAGCAAAGGGTAAATAATTGTACTTTTAACAAGCTTAAGGTACATTATGCAGCAAATCAGAGATCACAAAATGGCTGAGATGACATGTGACTTTACCAATCAGCCATTGGCTCGTCAGAAGGCGCTATATCTTCTTTGTGCGTTGCACAGTGAGTGCACTTTCTTTCTCACTTGCAATAGGAGAGCGTGAAATTAGCGAAATGTCGGTTAATTGTCCATCCCTGTCGAGTTTTTCCACAGATGAACTAATTCAGAAAATAATTGAAGCTGGAATACAGATTAACGAAGAAGAGACAAGGAAATTCAGGGGTAAGTAACCGATTCTTGATTTTTTTTTCTGTTCATAGCATGCTACTGTTAGCTATCAATAACGTTTACAAGCATAACTTAAACTAACGTTAACTACACTAAGCACGTTATGGCTTGTTGCTAGTTGGGTTACACACAGTTATTTTGTTCATTTAGTCAAGTAAGCCGTGTAAAATGCTTCCACTTACATCGCCATTTAGCTCCTGCAGAATTGGGCAGCGCAACCCATTTTTCCCGCTTTGCGCCGTCTGCTGTGGAATATCGAAATCTGCTCGAATTAAGCATTTTTCTTTTCGATTTTACAACAAAAACTTACATAACCTATCCTATAAATGTTGTTTCTTATGCTCAAACAGCGTTTAGAATTTTTTTCAGGCTAGACTATCACGTCTTGCGTATTTTGCAGCGTCTTGCACAAGAGCTCAGCGTTTTTATGCTGCCTTCACGTGCTATCGGAACTAGGGTAAATATTAGTAACTAGTTAAATACTATTGGTCATGAACACACTCTCAAGTTAAAATTTTAATGTGATGGGCTCGTAATCATACGGGGTTACGGACATGACAAGTAGGCTAAGACGTGCGCACGATTTACTATTCTATAAATAGAATTAATAAATCGTACGCACGTTTTTTTTTTTCTTGCATGTCATGTGCGGGGTTCCGTATAACCACGATTTCAAAAGTGGGAAGTAGGAAGTTTCCGGTAGCACGTGAAGGCAGCATAATTAAGCGCGCGTCTCAGGACACTAACTGTTTCTATAGCAACCGGAGGCCGAAGCTTCAGTGGCAGCTGCAGTGAATGATGACTTCATTAGTCAGGGATTGGTTTTTTATAAGTAATATACTGTAAGTGTCTTTGGTGTTAACTCATTTTCCGACGATTATCATTTTCCACACATTTGATCGCACTCAAGTCTGTCTGTGTTTTACAGTTATTCGTCTATAACTGTTGTAATTTTCTGTGATCAGAAAATGACATAGATGGAGAAACAGTGGATTGTGGACTCACTGATGCCATGGTTGGCTACCTGTTTGATGGTTCCTTCAAAAAACAACTAAAATTTCAACAGTTTGTAAGCCATTGCAAGGAGAATGAGCCCATTGTTGTATTGGAGCCAGTACCAGTTGAAGTCGCTCAGTCTACGGCAGAACTCCAGCCTCATCCTTCCACTGATCCAAGGTAAGGGCAGTATTTTGACGGTGCCGTTTTGGTAAATGTGTTTAACAACATAAAATTGTATACATTTTAACATTATTTTGAAAACGGTGAAAAAAGACTAGATATTGTCTGATTATTTCATAAATGTTTTTAGTTCAATAGCCCATAAAAAGGAAACACTGATGTAATGATATGTAGCACTGCCCTACATTAAAGGCTATTTAGATAAGAGTCTGTGTGAGCACCTGGGTGGTGAATTGTTTTTTGTTGTATGCAATAGGATCAACCCTCAATTGGTTACTGATGTAATTTTGTATTGCAGTGTTGAAGCAGCTCACAGGGGACTACCTATTGTGACTGTCATTCTAACCTTTCCCAAAGATGTCCAAGCGAGACTTGACATCAAGGAACCATGTCACACAGTGCAAAAAGTACGCAACAAAATAATAAGAACGCTGTATGAAATGATGGCAGAATACACTTTGTAAGTATAACCATTATTACATCTTTGCTACTACAACTGTACTACTTAAGATCAATTCACAATCTATGAAGACTGTTAGACACAACCAAGAGATTTAGAGTTTGTTTCTGCCTTTGTACTAGGTATCCAACTAATGCAGAGTATATTCAACTTGCCAAGGCAACTGATAGTGAAATACCCTTTCCTGAGGGATAAGGAGGGAAATGGCTATGTAAGTTGCATTGTTTTTAAGCCATTTATCTCTGTCTACATAATTGCACAAGATAATATTTTATCTTGAATTGCTGGAATATGCCAAACAGTCAAATGTGTTTTTTTTTTTTTTTTTTACTAGCACACCTGGCACATGTCTTTAAAGCGAAAATTTTAAGCAGAACGTGCACCACTTGTCAGCGACAGTGAAGTAAGAAAGCTGAAGGAGAAGTTTGGCCATACAAAGCAGTTTAGATCCACCAGTGCATCTGCGAGTTTGTGTCGAAAGCCAGCTAGTGTAGCATATGTAAGCCCACTGCCATATGCATATCTTATTTTCCATATCTTTTTTTATTTTTATATTTACTTTTAATCACTTTTATATTTCACTTAGTGCAGGACAATGTAAGGCAGATATTACAAACATTTAAATATTTTTTGCATACACCTAACTCTTTCACTGACTGAACATTAGGGCCCGGTTTCACTTTTCACATATCTGTCTCTGCCATTATCTGTCACAGTTTAAGCATTCTTTGTTTGTTGTTCTGACAAAGGAAACTTGTGTTGGGGAGGATTCAACGTCTGTTGAGGCCCATGTAAATGTTCTACAAAGTGAGTATCAGAAGAAACATCCAGACATCTCGACTGTCAACATCCAGACATCTCACACTGAAACAAGACAGGATGTCCTGGCTGAAGATCTACCAGGTAGAGACAGTCACTTTGCTAGTGAAACTCACAATATATGTAATTTGCTTTACCACATTGCAAAATATGTGATTGAGAAAGTAGGATATTTTTCCACATTGCAGGAATTGACTTAAGGGCTCGGCTTATCTTCTTGCCATCCATCTTCAGAGAAAAGATCGAACACTACATTACTATGAAAGAGGTAGGCTTCTGAATTATCCTGCAATGCTGGCTGGTGGACCTCATGTTAGTACATGAACAGAAAAAGATAGCTTGGATTTGGGACTTTTCTGTCTCCGGTAGATGTGCTTCATTTTTGCCATAACTTTTTTTTTTTTTTTTTTAAGACGTCTCCAGCTTTAGTATGAAAATTCTAGAGTAAATGTACCTGTAAAACCATCTACAATATATACAGGGAATGTTTAAAATATAATAAAAGGCTAAAATGACTGACTTGTTTATTTACATTTGAAAATGTTTGTTTTCTTTTTGTTTTCTCTTATGTAGGAGGACCCTGCTACCCCCTTTCCAACCATTCAACTGATGGAGAATGATTAAAAGATGGCAATCATTGGAAGAGGGCACAGCGTGGTGAAGGTGGATGGCATGGTTGTGTGCCAGTGCACCAGCCTAGACGAGGCCTTCATGACTGCCTTCTGTATATATTTTACTTTTAACATCACATATCCACCACACCTGAAGAACACTCTCACTTTCCTTCAGAGGCGCATTGTCAACATCGTGGATGAGGGAGACAAGCCACTGCCAGTCACTTTACTTAGGATGATAAACCTTTTATATTAAATCCTCATGCCATAAATGTACCATTGCCCAAAGTGCACACGGAGGACATTCAGTCTCGTTAAATTAATCCAACATGTTGGAATAGTTCATGCGCGTCAATCAAATTTTAATATCACCTGTAGTATAAATGAGTGCCAGTCAACTTTTTCGCGTTATCATTCTTATAGAAAACATGTTTACAGGAAGCACAGATCCTTTG
>JAAIIK010013964.1:0-15960 GCA_014706435.1 Silurus glanis | reverse complement strand
GAGGTTTGATATTGGACTATAGTTGGACAGCTGACAGGGTCAAGGTCAAGTTTCTTAATTAAGTGGTTAATAACTGCCAGATTAAGATTTAGGTTCATAACCAGTGCTGATGGAAGAGTTTATTATTTTTAGAACAGTTTCAATTACTTCTGGAATGATCTGTTTAAAGAATCTTGTATTCTCAATCACTTGTCTACAAGTTAATGATTTTGATGAGGAAATAAATTAAATGAATTCATTCTCTTGAATAGGAGTAAAACTTGGTAATTGATTGTCTGTTATAATTACAGCGCTCTCTACTGGGTTATTTATAAAATTATATTATTTGGACATATTAATCATCTTGATTTTTTGCCTGATTTCATTTTTATTTTTATTAAACTTAATGAAATCATTACTACCTATGGATGGTTTGCATGTGAGTGCAGTGCTTTTATTCCCTGTAAATTTTGCTAAAGTGCTGAATAAAAATCTAGGATTATGCTGTTGAGCATTAAATTAGAAAATAGAAAAATACTAAATACTAAAAAAAAATATATATATATGCACAAATGAATGAAAAACGAAGAAACAAACCTGAGCATGAGCAAGGACATGGACAAACAAATGAGCCAATGAGTGTTAATTAAGGTGACAATGAACAGGTGTGAGTGATCAGTGACATATGACAAACAAGGAAGTGCAGTAGTTGTTGGGTAATGTAGTCCTTAGGCATGATCCTGGCAACATTCCATCAACACTGAAGCAGTGTTTTAAAAATCTAAGAACATAAACATCCTCAGAAAAACATGCTTAACATTTTTAAATGCAAAGAACTATAATGTTTAGAAAATACTGAATATCTTAATCCCTTCTTAACGCAACCCTCCCCATTTATCCGGCACTAAGAGTGCACTGGGTTGTGCAACCCTAATGGCTGGGGTTGGTTCCCTGACCAGCGATCGAACCCGGGCCGCAGCGGTGAGAGCGCCGAATCCTAACCACTACACTACTAATTCACACCACTAATTCACAGTAATTTTTGAAAGGAAAAGGAAACCGAAATGGAAAGAAAACAATAATAAATAAAAGAACAGGTCAGGAAAGGAGACAGAGGGAAGGAAGGAAGGAAAGAAAGAAAAAAAAAACAGGGGGACATCTCATCTCGCTACAATAGATAGGAACCTGTTTGTGTTTTCAAATCGTGTTCCTTCCCCAAACACATTTTTTTATTTCTCACATCAACATGAATAGAACAGGATTTTACAGATCTGGGCTTATGTGTGGAGAAGGAAAATGTGTCTAAACAGGATCCGTTTTTTTCTTTGTTGTTGTTCTCCATAAAAATGCTTTTTCGGTCAAACTTTTCAATCTTTTCACAATCTGCAGCTGCCATTTAATTCAATTCTATAGCGCTTTTAACAAAGAACATTGTCTCAAAGCAGCTTTACACAGATAATGTGGTGATAAAAATGAACAAGATGTTCTTTATAAGTGTAAGTTTGTCTCTGATGAGCGAGCCTGTCGCAAGGAAAAACTCCCCAAGATGGCATAAGGAAGAAACCTTGAGAGGAACCAGAATCAAGAGGGAAATCATCCATCCATCTGGGTTGCACCGAATGTCCATTTATTGCAGATAAACGATGTTGAGGTGATGTTGAACAGTGATGGTGATCAGAAGGAAACTGTAGTCCTGAGTCAGTGTAGCAGACTGTTGAGATTAACTACAGTTAAGGACACTTTAGTGCTCTGCTATGCAATATGGTTTCATTTCATGGTCTATTTCTTCAACTAAATCTGGAACTTATTTCAATGAAGGCACTTATTTTAATGGAATCCTCATGCTGTGTGATCTATTGAACTTGGGATTTAAACTTGAGTCCTATGCTTTAGCACCGATGTAGAATCCGATGAGCCGCCAGTACCTATTTTTACTAACATCCATGTGGGTGAATGGGCACAAATCTCTATAAGCACTCTCCAAAATCTAGTGGAATCTTCCCGGAAGGGTTATTATAAGGATCTTCTTGTTGTACGTATATACCTGATAATGATGCTGATTGTCATATTATTGAACAAGCACTGAGAAACATTAGCTTAATGATGTCTTGGAGAACGTGAACTACTGGACGATTGCAATGCATTACTAGGTAGTTGTCCTGCATCATTAATAAACAAGCTACATTTTGTCCAGATTGCAGCAACCAGAGTCCTGACAAGGTAGAGAAAATATGACCATATAACCTTAATCGTATCATCCCTACACTGGCTACCTGTTAAGTTTCAAATCGACTACAAACTATTGCTACTTACCTACAAAGTCCTAAATGGTTTAGCTCAGATGTATTTATCCAGTCTTCTAACACGCTACAATCCATCACGCGTCTTGAGATCCCAAAACTCTGGACTTCTAGTAGTTCCTAGAATAGCAAAGCACACTAAACGTGGTAGAGCATTCTCATATTTAGCTCCTAAACTTTGGAATAGTCTTCCTGACAGTGTTCGGGGCTCAGACACACTCTCCCAGTTTAAGTGCAGATTAAAAACGTATCTTTTTAGCGAGTCCTACACATAACACACATCACATAACATAACCTTGTGCTCCAGTACATCTGATCTCATGCACATTAATATCTTGTGCGAGTTAATATTATGAACAGCAGCTACATCGATTATCTGTAATCAATAGACATTCGGTGCAACACAGATGAGGATGGGTTCCCTCTTGAATCTGGTTCCTCTCAAGCTTTGTTCCTTATGCCATCTCGTGGAGTTTTTCCTTGCCACAGTCGCCATCAGCGCACTCATCAGGGACAAGCTTACACTTATAAAGAACATCTTATACATTGATACCACATTATCTGTGTAAAGCTGCTTTGAGACAATGTTCATTTGATAAAAGTGCTATACAAATAAAAATTAATTGAATTGGAGATTTATGGACCTTTCTAAAGAAGTAGATGCCGACCGGCAATCATCCCGAACCAGCGCCATTTGGATTCCACTTCATGTAGAGCTTGGACATTGGACCTCTTTGAGTGTTATAAAGTCAACTGACCTATTCAGTCTGGTTCCTCTCAAGGTTTGTTCCTCATATCATCTAAGGGAGTTTTTGCTTGCTACAGTCGCCCAGGCTTGCTCATCAGGGATCACCACACATCATTCACTTTAATTCATAAATTCTGTAAAGCTGCATTGAGACAATATCCATTGTGAAAAGCGTTATAGAAATACATTTACAGTGTTCCCTACTTTAGAGTTGTCTGGTGTTAATTACAGTGTTCATTTAAACGTTTTCTACATTTGCAGTGTCAAACAATTTCCAAGAGTTTCGAGTGTTCTAATTATGAATGCTCACGGAGAGTACATTTTTTCGCGCCCCGCCCTCAATCATTTCCGGTCCACATGCAAGAAGCGAGAAAATCCGTTTTCACCTTGAGAGATAGAGGTGAGTCACCTAATTGTAGAAAATTTTGTAAGTAATAAATATATATTTATATGGAACAATTAGAAAATGTATTCAATATTAGTTTGTAATATTTACATTTCAAAATTATCAATTTGAATGGCTGTTAGCCAACCGGACTGCCGTTAATAAGCTAACTAAAATTAGCTAGTTAGCATTAGCATTAAAAATTAGCATTTTATGGCAGCACAGTTTTAATGCTTCAACTATTTCTGTCAAGTGTGAAGGTTTGGTTTTCAGTAACTTTTGACACAGGGTTTTGAGGTTTCTGATGAGAATAGTGACTATATTTTCATGAATGTAGTGTTTTACACTTCCAAATAGGGATTCATAAAACTGGGGCTCTTGATATTAACCTTGTCACAATTTCACAAGTTATACGTTACCTGATTAATAAAAAACACGAACTAACGAGTAATTCTAAGTAATACCCGTGTTTTAATGAGGGTCAACATGGTAATCCCTACATTAACTACCTTCCAAATGGCGGCTTCTGGGGTTTGTGTCTCTTCACGCATGTTCAAGGAACAGAAATGGTTCGTTCGAGTTTTTCCACAAATTCATATAGCATTACGAGTGTGAAAATTGTGAGGTACATTAAAGTTTTTGGTTAAGTAAATTAAATTATTAGTAATTCATATTTGAAATGTAATATTTCTGTCTTTACACTTGCTGATAATGTGCAGTGACATGACAACATCCTCATTGTACAAGATTTCTACTGTGTTTTTTTTTTTTTTATGAACAGCAGCAGACATCTGATGTTTTTTAAAATAAATTAAGATTAATTATTTCCGTTATAAATGTTACATAGTTATGTTCATCGATGTATCATGCTGAAATATATAATAGAATAATGAATTGTATTTTAAAAAGCATTCATCACGTCATTTAGGTTTTGCGCTTCAGAGATTCCATTAAGGGAACAAAGGTGCATTGTGGGACTTTTTAGGGAACTAAAGTTTCAGTGCACTGGAAGAAATCTGCAATTGAGACAGTCCTTAAAATGAACTTCAGTGCCCTGACTACTGAACCAGGGAGCTGATTGTATTTTTAATTTAAAATTCTCTGACCCTCTTGTGCCTTAGTAAAAAACTGAGCTTATTTTGGATATCTGCACTTAGTTCAGTTTAAACATTAAATTTGCCAGACATCAAAATGGATTCTTTGTCCTTTTCTTTATTTTAATTTCTGTCTGCATTTTCTTACTTAACTATAAAGACTTTTATAATATACACACAGAGTTGACTGGGTTTAAATAACAGGTTGTTGATGCAGTGTATATGTTTATACCTATTAATTTTTGTTTTGTTGATTAGTGAGGTATGTGAAATATATGTATATGAAATGTGTTGATTAGTGAGGAGAGTGTGTTGAGAAGATGGAGGGTGTATTTTGAGCAGCAGTTGAACGTGGAAAATGAAAGAGAGAAGATTGGATGATGTGGAGATGGTGAAGCAGAAAGTGGACAGGAATAGTAAGGAGGAAGTGAGAGCAGCGATTAAGAGAACAAAGAGTGAAAAGTCGGTTGGACCAGATGACATACCGGTAGAGAAGCATGAAGATGTTTAGGAGAGATGGCAGTGAAGTTTTAACTAGGTTGTTTAACAAGATTTTGAAAGGTGAGTGGATGCCTGAGGAATGGAGGAGTGTGCTGGTACCAATCTTTAAGAGTAAGGACCTGCAGTAACTATAGGTGAATAAAGTTGATCAGTCACACCATGATGTCATGGGAAAGAGTAGTGAAAGCCAGGCTGAGAGAAGAGGTGACCATCTGTGAGCAACAGTATGGTTTCATGCTGAGGAAGAGCACCACAGATGCATTATTTGCTTTGAGGATGATGATGGAGCAGGTCAGAAGAAGTTGCATTGTGTGTTTGTGGATTAAGAGAAAGCATACTACAGGGTGGAGAGGGGAGTTGTGGTATGAGGTGTGAGGAAGTCAGAGAATGAAGTATGTGAGGGTGGTGCAGGACATGTATGAGAACCGTGTGACAGCAGTGAAGTGTGCAGTAGGAACGACAGACTAGTCCAAGGTGGAGGTGGAACTGCATTAAGGATTGGCTCTGAGCCTTTTCCTGTTTGCAGTGGTAATGGACAGGTTGATGAACGAGGTCAGACAGGAGTCTCCATGGACGATATTGTGATTTGTGGTGAGAGTAGGGAGCAGGTGGCGAAGAGCCTGGAGACGTGGCGGTACGTGCTGGAGAAAAGGGGAATAAAAGTCAGTAGGAGTAAGACTGTGTGTGTGAATGAAAAAGAGGGCAGTGGAGTGGTGCGGTTGCAGGGAGAAGAGGTGGAGAAAATGGAGGAGTTTAGATACCTGGGGTTAACAGTGCAAAGTAATGGAGAGTGTGTTAAAAAAGTGAAGAAAAGAGTGCAGGCAGGGTGAAGTGGGTGGAGAAGAGTGATAGCAGGAATGATTTGTGATAGAAGGGTATATATAAGTTATCATCTAAAAATCATGGAGTTCGTTGCTCCGTAGGCCACCCTATGTGGGAGTCCACTGAACATCCTATTCCACATTTACTCTTCATTTGCTGTTATAATCTTTACTCTTCTGGGAAGATTCCACTAGATTTTGGAGAGTGCTTATAGAGATTTGTGCTCATTCACCCACATGGATGTTAGTAAAAATAGGTACTGGCGGCTTCATCGGTGCTAAAGCATCAGACTCAAGTTTAAATCCCAAGTTCAATAGATCACACAGCATGAGGATTCCATGAGAATAAGTGCATTCCATTGAAATAAGTGGAGATTCAGGCAAGGAAATGAAACCATATTTCATGGGAGAGCACTAAAGGCCATCTGGAGAATGTGAAGAGATTGAAAAGTTTGACCAAAAAAGCATTTTTATGAGAGAAAAAAAAGGATCCTGTTTACACACATTTTCCTTTTTACATATATATATGCCCATGTCTGTGAAATCATGTTCTATTCATATTGATGTGAGAAATGGAAAAAATTTGAAACGATTTGAAAAGCACAAAACCTTTGCAGTGAGATACAGTGGGTACGGAAAGTATTCAGACCCCCTTAAAATTTTCACTCTTTGTTATATTGCAGCCATTTGCTAAAAACATTTAAGTTCATTTATTTTCCTCATTAATGTACACATATACACACCCCATATTGACAGAAAAACACAGAATTGTTGACATTTTTGCAGATTTATTAAAAAGAAAAACTGAAAAATCACATTGTCCTAAGTATTCAGACCCTTTGGTGTGACACCAATATATTTAACTTAGGTGCTATCCATTTCTTCTGATCATCCTTGAGATGGTTCTACACCTTCATTTGAGCCCAGCTGTGTTTGATTATTCTGATTGGATTAATTAGTCACACACCTGTCTATATAAGACCTTACAGATCACAATGCATGTCAAAGCAAATGAGAATCATGAGGTCAAAGGAACTGCCAGAAGAGCTCAGAGACAGAATTGTGGCAAGGCACAGATCTGGCCAAGGTTACAAAAAAATTTTCTGCTGCACTTAAAGTTCCTAAGAGCACAGTGGCCTCCATAATCCTTAAATGGAAGACGTTTGGGACGACCAGAACCCTTACTAGAGCTGGCCGTCCGGCCAAACTGAGCTATCGGGGGAGAAGAGCCTTGGTGAGAGAGGTAAAGAAGAACCCAAAGATCACTGTGGCTGAGCTCCAGAGTTTCAGTCGGGAGGGGAGAAAGTTGTCGAAAGTCAACCTTCACTGCAGCCCTCCACCAGTCGGGGCTTTATGGCAGAGTGCCCCTGCGGAAGCCTCTCCTCAGTGCAAGACACATGAAATCCTGCATGGAGTTTGCTAAAAAAAAAAACAACTGAAGGACTCCAAGATGGTGAGAAATAAGATTCTCTGGTCTGATGAGACCAAGATAGAACTTTTTTGGCCTTAATTCTTAGCGGTATGTGTGGAGAAAACCAGGCACTGCTCATCACCTGTCCAATACAGTCCCAACAGTGAAGCATGGTGGTGGCAGCATCATGCTGTGGGGGTGTTTTTCAGCTGCAGGGACAGGACGACTGGTTGCAATCGAGGGAAAGATGAATGCGGGCAAGTACAGGGATATCCTGGACGAAAACCTTCTCCAAGAGTCCTCTGGGCCAAAGGTCCAACAAGACAATGACCCTAAGCACACAGCTAAAATAATGAAGGAGTGGCTTCACAACAACTCTGTGACTGTTCTTGAATGGCCCAGCCAGAGCCCTGACTTAAACCCAATTGAGCATCTCTGGAGAGACTTAAAAATGGCTGTCCACCAACGTTTACCATCCAACCTGACAGAACTGGAGAGGATCTGCAACGAGGAATGGCAGAGGATCCCCAAATCCAGGTGTGAAAAACTTGTTGCATCTTTCCCAAAAAGACTCATGGCTGTATTAGATCAAAAGGGTGCTAATAATAAATACTGAGCAAAGGGTCTGAATACTTAGGACCAGTTTTTCTTTTTTAATAAATCTGCAACAATGTCAACAATTCTGTGTTTTTCTGTCAATATGGGGTGCAATGTGTACATTAATGAGGAAGAAAAATGAACTTAAATGATTTTAGCAAATGACTGCAATATAACAGAGTGAAAAATTTAAGGGGGTCTGAATACGTCCGTACCCACAGTATGTCCCCCTGTTTCTTTTTCTTTCTTTCCTTCCTTCCTTCCTTCCTTCCTTCCTTCCCTCTCCTATCCATTCTTTCCTCTCATCTCCTGACCTGTTCTGTTCATTTATTCAATATTGTTCTTTCTTTCCATTTGTTTCCTTTCCCTTTTAAAAATAACAATGGATTATTAGATTATCATAAAAATCATTAAACCATTCAGGTAACAACTTTGTTAAGATATTCAGTATTTTCTGAACATTTATAGTTCTTTTCATTTAAAAATGTTAAGCATGTTTTTCTGAGGATGTTTATGTTCTTAGATTTTTAAAACACTGCTTCAGTGTTGATGGAATGTTGCCAGGATCATGCCTAAGGACTACATTACCCAACAACTACTGCACTTCCTTGTTTGTCATATGTCACTGATCACTCACACCTGTTCATTGTCACTGTAATTAGCACTTATTGGGTCGTTTGTCTGTCCTTGCTCATGCTCAGGTTTGTTTTGTTTGTTTGTCTTTCATATATTTTTTTGTTTTTAGTATTTAGTATTTTTACTACTAGTACAAAATGCATCTAATTTCTATTTTGCTGCCAAAACAGTCCTGACCCGTCGAGCATTAACAATTTAATGCTTGACAGCATAATCCTAGATTTTTATTCGGCACTTTAGCAAAATTTACAGGGAATAAAAGCACTGCACTCACATGCAAACCATCCATAGGTAGTAATGATTTCATTAAGTTTAATAAAAATAAAAATGAAAACATCAGGCAAAAAATCAAGATGATTAATATGTCCAAATAATATAATTTTATAAATAACCCAGTAGAGAGCACTGTAATTATAACAATCAATTACCAAGTTTTACTACTATTCACTAGAATGAATTCATTTAATTTATTTCCTCATCAAAATCATTAACTTGTAGACAAGTGATTGAGAATACAAGATTCTTTAAACAGATCATTCCAGAAGTAATTGAAACTGTTCGAAAAATAATAAACTCTTCCATCAGCACTGGTTATGAACATAAATCTTAATCTGGCAGTTATTAACCACTTAATTAAGAAACTTGACCTTGACCCTCCTTGAACTGCCACCTTAACGTGGTGGAGGGGTTTGAGCACCCGAATGACCCTAGGAGCTATGTTGTCCGGGGCTATATGCCCCTGGTAGGGTCTCCCAAGGCAAACAGGTCCTAGGCGACGGGTCAAACTAAGAGCGGTTTAAAAATACCCTTATGAGACAAAACAGATCAAGGACCGTGACGTCGCTCGGTATGGCGCAGCCGGGGCCCCACCCTGGAGCCAGGCCCGGGGTTGGGGCTCGTATGCGAGCGCCTGGTGGCCAGGCCTTCCCCCACGGGGTCCGGCCGGGCTGAGCCCGAAGGAGCGACGTGGGGCCGCCTTCCCGTGGGCTCACCACCTGCAGGAGGGACCGTAAGGGGCCGGTGCGAAGAGGATCGGGCGGCAGTCGAATAAGATAAGATAAGATAAGATAAACCTTTATTCGTCCCACCGTGGGGAAATTTCTTTGTTACAGCAGTATGAAGAAAAATAAAAAATAAATGCAAATATATAAAAGAATAGACAAATAAGACATACTATAATATTACAAGTATATACACAACACAATATATAAATACAGATGAGGGAAAGTACGTATTGCAGGTTGTATTGCACACAGGTGGTATTGCACATATTGCAGGTAATATTGCACGTATTTCAGGTGATATTGCACATATTGCAGGTAATATTGCACGTATTGCAGGTAATATTGCACACAGTAGTATTATTAAATAGTAAAACAGTAAAAACAGTAACTATTACACCATTGAACAGTAATAGCAGTGAGTATTTTGGTTAATGGTTCACTGGGAGCAGCTTTTATTGTACAGTCTAATAGCAGCAGGGAGAAAAGACCTTCTGTATCGCTCCTTCAGACACTTAGGATGTAACAGTCTGTCACTGAAGGAGCTGCTCAACGAGGTAACAGTTTCATACAGGGGGTGGGAGGCGTTCTGCAGTAAGGATGATAGTTTTGCTACCATCCTCCTTTCTCCCACCTCCTGTACAGTGTCCAGGGGAATCCCCAGGACTGAGCTGGCCTTCCTGATCAGCTTGTCTAGTCTCTTCCTGTCTGCAGTAGAGATGCTGCTGCCCCAGCAGACCACTCCATAGAATATGGCTGAGGCCACAACAGAGTCAAAAAAGGTCTTCAGTAGCTCTCCCTGCACTCCAAAAGACCTTAGTCTCCTCAGCAGAAAGAGTCTGCTCTGCCCTTTCTTGTAGATTGCCTCAGTGTTGTCTGTCCAGTCCAGTTTGTTGTTTAGGTGAACACCCAGGTATTTGTAAGAGTCCACTCTCACAATGTCCTTTCCCTGAATGTTTACCAATGGAAGTGATGAAGTGTGTTTGTGCCTACGGAAATCCACCACCAGTTCTTTGGTTTTCCCCGCGTTTATCTGGAGGCAACTCCGTTGGCACCAGTCCACAAAGTTCTGTATAAGTCCTCTGTACTCTCTGTCATCATCATTCGTGATCAGACCGACAATGGCAGAGTCATCAGAGAACTTCTGTAGGTGACAGGTTGCTGAGCTAAACATGAAGTCTGCAGTGTAGATGATGAAGAGAAACGGGGCAAGAACCGTTCCCTGCGGGGCTCCAGTGTTGCAGGCAATCATGTCAGACTCACAGTCACGAGTCCTCACATACTGTGGTCGGTCTGTAAGGTAGTCCAGTATCCAGGCTGACAGATGATGGTCCACTCCCATGTACACCATCTTATCCCTCAGGAGCACAGGTTGGATGGTGTTAAAAGCACTAGAGAAGTCAAAAAACATGACTCTCACAGTGCTCCCAGCCTTTTCCAGGTGTGAAGTAGTCCGATTTAGGAGGAAGATGACTGCGTCTTCCACTCCAATGCCAGGTTGGTAGGCAAACTGAAGTGGATCCATTGATGGGATCACCAGAGGTCGGAGATGAGTGAGCACCAACCTCTCCAATGTCTTCATCAGATGGGAGGTCAGTGCTACTGGTCGGTAGTCCCCAAAGTCTTTTGGGCGCGACGTCTTTGGAACAGGCACCACGCACGATGTTTTCCATAGCTGTGGCACCTTCCCTAGCTTCAGGCTCAGGTCAAACATGTACAGCAATATGCCGCACAGCTGGTCTGCACAGGTCTTTAGTAGCCTGGAACTGATGCCGTCTGGGCCCATAGCCTTCCTCGCTTTGATCTTCCTGAGCTCCATTCTCACCTGGGCTTCTGTAAGGGGCAGTGTGTATTGGATGGAGTGTTGGCTGGAGGGAATCGGCAGGGGGGGGAAGTTAGGTGTGTTGTGAGATGACTGTGAGCTGGTAGCTGTGCAGGGAGAGGTGGGGCTGGAGCTGCTTGCTGTGGAAGCAGAGAAGGGGGATTGCAGCAGGGGGAACTGGATGGGGGCAGGGGAGGGTAGCTGATCAAATCTGTTAAAGTATAGATTAAGATCATTCACCCACTGCTGGTCACCCTCAGCCTGAGAGCTGGACTCCTTATGACCAGTGATGGTTTTGAGCCCCTTCCACACACCGCTGACGTTGTTCTGCTGCAGCTGATCCTCCATCTTCCTCCTGTAGCATGCTTTTCCTTCCCTGATCTTCTTTCTAAGTTCTCTCTGGACAGTTTTCAGCTCTTCCTTGTTTCCCGATTTAAAAACCCTCTTCTTCTCTTTAAGGAGAGTCTTTATATCAGGGTTAATCCACGGTTTGTTGTTGGGAAAACACCGTACAGTCCTGGTGGGTACAGTATTCTCCACACAGAAATTAATGTAGTCCGTAATACAGTCTGTTAAACTGTCAATATCCTCCCCATGTGGACTGCACAATTCCTCCCACATAGTTGTTTCAAAACAGTCTTTCAGAGCCTCATCGGTCTCATCAGACCATGTCGTCACTGTGCGGGAGGTAGCTGGTTGCCTGCATACAAGGGGTTTGTACACAGGTAGGAGATGAACCAGGTTGTGATCCGATCTTCCCAAGGGGGGGAGGGCTGCTGATGTATAAGCCTCCTTTGAGTTTGCATAAAATAAATCCAGTGTTTTATTGTCTCTGGTGTGGCATGAAACATACTGAGTGAATGTGGGCAGAGTGGAGGATGGAGGGGCATGATTAAAATCTCCAGAGATAATGAGAAGGGCATTTGGACTCTGTGTTAACAGTCTGTTAACAACAGAATGCAGGACATCGCATGCCGATTCACCATCAGCAGAGGGGGGAATATACGCAGCTATCGCGATAACATGCGAGAATTCCCTCGGCAGATAGTACGGCCTCATGCTAGCGGCTAACAGCTCAATGTCCTTACAGCAGATCTGCTCTTTAATAGTGATGTGTCCAGTTTTACACCATCTATTATTCACAAACACTGCCAGTCCTCCTCCCTTTCTCTTACCGCTCTCCATCGTTCTGTCCGCGCGCAGTAACTCAAATCCATCCAGAGCCACGGTCGTATCCGGTGTTAGCTTGGTTAGCCATGACTCCGTGAACAGCATGATGCTACACTCCCGGAATTCCCTCTGATGCCGGCTAAGAGCCGCTAGCTCGTCCATCTTGTTGGGTAAAGATCTTACATTTCCCATAACGATGGACGGGAGAGTTGGTCTGTAGCGTCTCTTTTTATTCCGACACATAGCTCCAGCACGGTTCCCCCGTCTTCTCCTTCTTAGCTCGCGGGGAATATCCGTTTTTTCTTCTAGTAGCACCGGCGTGTTGCGGAATGCTAACAGCTGATCCCTGGTGTAAACAATAGGACCGTGGCTGTGAACAGAGTTTCCAGATGCGACTGTGAACAAAGTCCAAAAAAGCAGAAAAAGTAGAGCAAACTCGGTGGCTTTGTTTATGTCCATTGTGTGGCTTCCAAGTTTACACGCATACACTTGAAAATAAAAAACACAAAGTGCCGGAACACTATAAAATAAATAAAAAAAGCACAAACTTAACGGGAGCTGCTGCAAGGCGGGGGCTTCGATCCCTGGACACGGAAGCTAGCTCTAGGGACGTGGAATGTCACCTCGCTGGCGGGGAAGGAGCCTGAGATTGTGCGTGAGGTTGAAAGGTTCCGACTAGAGATAGTCGGGATCACCTCTACGCACGGCTTGGGCTCTGGAACCACACTCCTCGAGAGAGGATGGACTCTTCACCACTCTGGAGTTGCCCATGGTGAAAGGCGGCGGGCTGGTGTGGGTTTGCTTATAGCCCCCCAACTCAGCTGCCATGTGATGGAGTTTACCCCGGTGAATGAGAGGGTCGTTTCCCTGCGCCTACGGGTCGGGGATAGGTCTCTCACTGTCGTGTGTGCCTACGGGCCAAACGGCAGTGTAGAGTACCCGGCCTTCTTGGGGTCTCTGGGAGGGGTGCTGGAAAGTGCTCCGACTGGGGACTCCGTCGTTCTACTGGGAGACTTCAATGCCCACGTGGGCAGCAACAGTGACACCTGGAGGGGCGTGATTGGGAGGAACGGCCCCCCTGATTTGAACCCGAGCGGTGTTCAGTTATTGGACTTCTGTGCTAGTTACAGTTTGTCCATAACGAACACCATGTTCAAGCATAAGGGTGTCCATCAGTACACGTGGCACCAGGACACCCTAGGCCGTAGGTCGATGATCGACTTTGTGGTCGTTTCATCTGACCTGCGGCCGTATGTCTTGGACACTCGGGTAAAGAGAGGGGCGGAGCTGTCAACTGATCACCACCTGGTGGTGAGTTGGATCCGATGGCGGGGGAGAAAGCTGGACAGACTCTGCAGACCCAAGCTTACTGTGAGGGTCTGCTGGGAACGTTTGGCCGTGTCTCCTGTCAGATAGATCTTCAACTCCCACCTCCGGCGGAGCGTCGACCAGGTCCCGAGGGAGGCTGGAGATATTGAGTCCGAGTGGACCATGTTCTCCACCTCCATTGTCGAAGTGGCCGCTCGGAGCTGTGGCCGTAAGGTCTCCGGTGCCTGTCGAGGCGGCAATCCCCGAACCCGGTGGTGGACACCGGAAGTAAGGGATGCCGTCAAGCTGAAGAAGGAGTCCTATCGGGCCTGGTTGGCTTGTGGGACTCCTGAGGCAGCCGACGGGTACCGGCAGGCCAAGCGAACTGCAGCCCGGGTGGTTGTGGAGGCAAAAACTCGGGCCTGGGAGGAGTTCGGTGAGGCCATGGAGAAGGACTATCGGCTGGCCTCGAAGAGATTCTGGCAAACCGTCCGGCGCCTCAGGAGAGGGGAGCAGTGCCCTACCAATGCTGTTTACAGTAGAGGTGGGGAGCTGTTGAGCTCACCTGGGGAGGTCGTTGGACGGTGGAAGGAATACTTCGAGGATCTCAATCCCGCCATCACGTCTTCCATTGAGGAAGCAGAGGCTGAGGGCTCAGAGGTGGACTCGTCCATCACCCAAGCTGAAGTCACCGAGGTAGTCAAGAAACTCCTCGGTGGCAAGGCACCGGGGGTGGATGAGATCCGCCCTGAGTACCTCAAGTCTCTGGATGTTGTGGGGCTGTCTTGGCTGACACGCCTCTGCAGCATCGCGTGGCGGTCGGGGACAGTGCCTCTGGGATGGCAGACCGGGGTGGTGGTCCCTCTTTTTAAGAAGGGGGACCGGAGGGTGTGTTCCAACTATAGGGGGATCACACTTCTCAGCCTCCCTGGGAAAGTCTATGCCAGGGTACTGGAGAGGAGAATACGGCCCTCTACAGGGTGGTGGAGGGTTCATGGGAGTTTGCCCAACCAGTCCACATGTGTTTTGTGGATTTGGAGAAGGCATTCGACTGTGTCCCTTGCGGCGGCCTGTGGAGGGTGCTCCGGGAGTATGGGGTCCAGGGTCCTTTACTAAGGGCTGTCCGGTCCCTGTACGACCGAATCAGGAGTTTGGTTCGCATTGCCGGCAGTAAGTCAGACTTGTTCCCGGTGCATGTTGGACTCCGGCAGGGCTGCCCTTTGTCACCGGTTCTGTTCATAATTTTTATGGACAGAATTTGTAGGCGCAGCCAGGGGCCGGAGGGTGTCCGGTTTGGTGACAACGCGATTTCGTCTCTGCTCTTTGCAGATGATGTTGTCGTGTTGGCTTCATCAAACCAGGACCTTCGGCATGCACTGGGACGGTTTGCAGCCGAGTGTGGAGCGGCTGGGATGAGAATCAGCACCTCCAAATCCAAGGCCATGGTCCTCAGTCGGAAAAGGGTGGCTTGCCCACTTCAGGTTGGTGGAGAGTTCCTGCCTCAAGTGGAGGAGTTTAAGTATCTTGGGGTTTTGTTCACGAGTGAGGGAAGGATGGAACGGGAGTTTGACAGACGGATCGGTGCAGCTTCTGCAGTAATGCGGTCGATGTACCGGTCTGTTGTGGTGAAGAAAGAGCTGAGCCGTAAGGCGAAACTCTCGATTTACCGGTCAATCTACGTTCCTACTCTCACCTATGGTCATGAGCTCTGGGTCATGACCGAAAGGACAAGATCCCGGATACAGGCGGCCGAAATGAGCTTTCTCCGCAGGGTGGCTGGGCGATCCCTTAGAGATAGGGTGAGAAGCTCGGTCACTCGGGAGGAGCTCAGAGTAGAGCCGCTGCTCCTCCACATCGAGAGGGGTCAGCTGAGGTGGCTCGGGCATCTGTTCCGGATGCCTCCTGGACGCCTTCCCGGGAAGGTGTTCCGGGCGCGTCCCACTGGGAGGAGACCCCGGGGAAGACCTAGGACACGCTGGAGAGACTATGTCTCCCGGCTGGCCTGGGAACGCCTCGGTGTCCCCCCGGAAGAGCTGGAAGAAGTGTCTAGGGAGAGGGAAGTCTGGGCATCTCTGCTTAGACTACTGCCCCCGCGACCCGGCCCCGGATAAGCGGGAGAAGATGAGAGATGAGAGAGAGAGACCTTGACCCTGTCAGCTGTCCAACTATAGTCCAATATCAAACCTC
>JAAIIK010013953.1:0-10369 GCA_014706435.1 Silurus glanis | reverse complement strand
AAACCAAAATAGCAGTTGCAAAGGTTGGCACAAATGTGACTTACCTCGAACCCAGGATGAAAGGGACCAAGCAAAAAATGTTATCCTTAAAGCAACACAAAAGGCTGCGTTTGCAAAAGAACTGTCGGCTCTTCAAGCTAACCAAATAGTATTTACAGGTAGTCGTCGACTTACGACCACGATTGGGACCGACAGACCGGTCGTAACACGATTTGGTCGTAAATAGAGTAGGCTATATGTACAGTACTGTGAAATTATGCCGGAAGCTGGTAAAAAAATAACGTACGCCGCGGCTAGCGATTGTGGTCGTAAAGTCGAATGGTCATAAGTTGCATAGGTCGTAAGTCGACGACTACCTGTAAGAGTAGCCGCTTGCTAAAACTCAGCCCGATCATGGAGAATGGTCTCATTTGTGTCGGAGGATGACTAAACTACTCTAAATTTGCAACTGAAAGAACTAACCCAATAATTCTAGTCACATATCCCTATTGCTCACTCGTCATTTCCATGAGCAAGTGAAACATCAAGGCCGTCACTTGACGGAAGGATATTGTGAATATTGGGAGGCAAGGTGCTGATCAATTCAGTAATTCACAATTTCTTGTTGCAAATGCATTACTTCACAAATGCATTACTTGTCGCAAGCTGCGTGGGAAACTGGAGGAACAACGTATGGCGGAGTTGCCACCTGAACGTCTCAAGATCTGCCCCCCCTTTACGTATGGGGCTTGATGTTTTTGGACCCTGGTCTGTAACGACCAGAGGCACTAGAGGAGGACAAGCGGAGAGCAAATGGTGGGCCATTATGTTCTGCTGTATGAGTTCAAGGGCTGTGCATGTGGAGGTATTAGAATCTATGGACATATCGAGTTGCATAAATGCTCTCAGGCGGTTCTTCGCACTCAGAGGCCCTGCGAAACAGCATCGTTCCGATTGCGGCACCAATTTCATCGGAGCATGCAAGGATCTTGAAATGGACAGAATGGTGCAGAGGTACCTAGGTGAGCAAGGATGCAGCTGGGAATTCAACCCACCACACAGTTCTCACATGGGAGGTTCGTGGGAGCGTATCATTGGCATTGCCAGTAGACTCTTGGATTCAATGTTTCTGCAGCTGAACTCTCGCTTAACTCACGGAGTCCTTTGTACACTAATGGCAGAAGTTACTGCTATCATTAATGCACGACCACTCTTGCCTGTGTCTGCAGACCCAGAACAGCCTTTCATACTCTCACCATCAATGCTCATCACACAGAAGACCGGAGTCCCACCTCCTCCCGGGAATTTTTCAGACAAGGATTTGTACACAAAGCAATGGAGACAAGTTCAGGCTCTTGCCACCCAGTTCTGGACTTGCTGGAGACGTGAATACCTACCTTGCATGCAACACAGGCAGAAATGGACAGTACCACACAGAAACCTTCAAGTTGGAGAGTTAGTTCTGCTTAGAGACAAGCAAATTGCCCGCAATTGCTGGCCCATGGCCAGAATCTCTGCCGTATTCCCAGGAAAGGATGGATATGTAAGAAGGGTTGAGGTGACAACAGTTGACCAAGGAAATGTAAAGAAATTTTTAAGGCCAATTGGAGAGGTCGTTCTACTTCTTCCTAAAGACTGATCTAGACGCTAAAGTTTAGTGTTCTTGAATCTATAGTGACCCCTGTGAGGTCAGGCGGGGAGTGTGTTGTCTTTAAAGGGGAGTTAACCTTTAAGTATTCGGTTTGCATATGTTATTTATTTTCTCAGGTTTCATTTGTAAAATATCATTGGATGATGTCACTTCCTGTTTGGTCACTTCCTATTTGATCCCTTCTTGCAAGTTTTCCGGTTCAGCATGTAAAACAAGAAGAAAGTTTTGCTCTCGTTAATTATTATTGCTTCAGCTTTAAACCACAGAGACGCAATGCCGTGAGTTGATTTTTCTCTCTAGATAGGAAATGTGATGTTTGATCAGTTGTTGTAAACTGTTGTTTGCTATGTGTGTACAAGTACATTGTTTTAATATTTTATTCAATATTTTATGTAATGTTTTATTACAGTTTTCACCACATGTTAATGAGGAGGTCACAGTAAACGGTCAACCTTACTACGATTTTGTCTTCATTGGCTACTTGGTTTATCTTGGTGTTTAGTCAGAGTTCCAACACACTGTACGAGAACACTACATTTATTGTCACGTAACATAGAACTGAACACATACAGTATATATGACTGTAGATATGTATAATGTTCTCTCATTATCTAAATAAAAGTAGGGCTGCATATCAAAATAAGAGAAAATAATTAAAATGGGAAAACTGTGCACGTTCAAATAAAGTGCTTAACTTCAGAAAAATAAAATAAAGGGAGGAAAAGCTTGAATTTACCCTTTTCTGTTTCACATCTTGACTCAACAGTCTCAACCAATGTTACAGATAATAAATCTCAACACATCTTAACAATTGAACAGTTTTAGAGTATCACTTTCTTCCTCTCTTATATCCCACTCCCCCACTTTTTGCTCAGTGAGAGAATTGAGCTCTAGTTTATCCTGCCAGGAATTTAAACCTGGGCTTGAATGGAGTCAGGGCCATTCTCAAACATGTGGAGGTGCTCATTGGTGAGCCCAGGACGATATTTAGTTTTGATTATGTTTATTGTGAAGAAAGCTGCCTCGCAGTTGTATGTGAAGCCAAACATGGTCAAGATGTATAGGGCTACTTTCCACAGACCTGGGAAAGCTCTCTCAGGGACCATTTGGAGCCAGAAAGTAGATGGGTCAGTTCTTACAAACTGTTCTTTCAGGGCCACGTCTGCTTGGAAATCAACCAATTGCATCTGGAGAGGCCCAGCATTTACCAACTTAAAGTGCTGTGTGACTTACTCACCCATTTCTCCGTCTCACAAGTCCGTTTCTCTTCCTTTGTTTTCTACATATATCGCATATATCTTTTTCTTTCTACCGTCTTTTCATGTGTAACCTGCCTCTAACTCTTATCTGTCTGCACTTATCTGTCTGCACTGTATGTTCACCGCCTGGAATGCACATACTTGATTGGCTGAGTGATATCCAACACACTTTTTTGAGAATGGCCCTGACTCCATTCAAGCCCAGGTTTAAAATCAACGCCTTGGGTGGTTCCATGAAATTCCGGAGTAGAACGGGCGCTTTGAGGATGGATTGAACTGTAGTTGATGTCAACAGTCTCCTACACTGACTCAGGAATACAGTTCGCTTCTGATCATCATCACTGTACCCCGCAACATTGTATACCTGCTACAAATGGACATTCGGTGTAACCCAGATGAGGATGGGTTCCCTCTTGAGTCTGGTTCCTCTCAAGGTTTCTTCCTTATGCCATCTCGGGGAGTTTTTCCTTGCCACAGTCGCCACCGGCTTGCTCATCAGGGACAAACTTACTCATAAAGAACATATTCATTTTTAATCACCACATTATCTGTGTAAAGCTGCTTTGAGACAATATTCATTGTTAAAAGCGCTATACAAATAAAAATGAATTGAATTGAATTGAATATCATGCGGGATGGCTTAACTTGCATGCAATTGGTCTGTGCGTTTCCTCATTCACTAAATCACTACCGTAAAGACTACAAAAGCTGCGCCAGTGAAAATAGAAACGCCCCATCAGGTTTTAAATCATAACTGTTTTGGCTGTAGGTCCGGGTCCATATGGGATGGCTTCTGGGTCCGGACCCGGACCGCGGTCCACCTGTTGGTGACCTGTGATCTAGATGTTTTTGACGATGCACAGTTGCCTTGAACAAATTGAACAAGAGATCTCTTGTAGGTCTGAACTTGTATATGGGCCTAGAAAAGGGGAATTACCTCTATGTAGATGGTTTGTGTTCAAAACCTTCTGATGTGTATTTATGTGGATATGCGGTTGTAAGATTACCTGATGAAATAGTTGAAGCTAAATCATTACCATACACATCTGCACAAGCTGCAGAGTTGGTGGCACTTACAAGAGCATGTCAGCTTGCCAAAACTAACATACATCGACCTGTACAACATACTGCACTTACTTTTCCTGAGCCACTTTTGCAACACCTACAGATAGATTACACGCATATGCCACCTGTAGAAATTTTGAGATCCGTGTTGGTTATAGTTGATAGATGCATTATGTGGCCAGAAGCATTTGCATGCATGATAGAGAATGCTAAAACAGTTGTAAAAATATATACAAAAGAAATCATCCCTAGTTTTGGTATTCCTAGTGTGATTGAAAGTGACTTTTGCTTCTAAAGTAACACACGCCGGACGCCACCATTCAGCTGGACGGGCTAGCCGCGTTTCGTGCCGACAGAAATGCAGCTCTGTGCGGTAAGACTCCCGGCGGCGGTCTGTGTGTTTACATCAACACGGAATGGTGTAATAACTCTGTGCTTGTTTCTATCCACTGCTCATCGCTGTTGGAATGTATTGTTGTGAGATGTAGACCTTTTTATTTACCCCGGGAATTCTACGGGACCAAACTTCAAAACACACACCCTGACGGATTGTTTATTGTCGCCGGAGATTTTAATCACGCAAATCCCAGGACTGTGCTTACCAAATTTTATCAGAATGTGATAAAATTTGCAACCAGAGGAGAAAACACGCTGAATGTTGTTTACACAAACATCCGGGGCCAGACCACATCTCTGTTATGCTGATCCCAGCATACAGACCACTCAGCAGGCGTTCAAGACCAGCTCGGAAGAAAGTGAGAACCTGGCCAGCAGGATCCATGTCTGCTCTCCAGGACTGTTTTGAATGCACTGACTGGGACATGTTCAGGGAAGCTGCAAACAATGGCGATTTCATCAACTTGGAGGAGTACACGTCAACAGTGACCAGCTACATCGGCAAGTGCATTGATGACGTGACCATCTCCAAGACCATCACTACACGCTCCAACCAGAAGCCATGGATGACCGCCAAGGTGCGTGCGCTGCTAAAAACAAGAGACTCCGCCATCAGAGCAGGGAACAAGGCGGCCTTGAAAACAGCAAGGGCCAAACTGTCCCGTGCCATCAGAGAGGCAAAGCGTGCACACGCCAAGAGAATCCACGGCCACTTCCAGGACAGCGGAGACAACCGGCGCATGTGGCAGGGCATCCAGGCGATCACAAACTACAAGACAACATCACCTGCTTGTGACCGTGACGCTTCCCTCCCAGAAGCGCTTAACGACTTCTACGCCCGGTTCGAGGTGCAGAACAACATGGTGGTGAGGAAGACCATCCCTCCTCCCACTGACCAGGTGCTCTATCTAACCACAGCTGAAGTGAGGAAAACTCCATGCAGAGTTAACCCACGGGAGTCTGCTGGACCAGACAACGTTCCTGGCAGAGTGCTCAGGGAATGTGCACAACAGCTAGCGGATGTCTTCACCGATTCTTCAACATCTCCTTGAGCAACGCCACTGTTCCTTCGTGCCTCAAGACGACGACCATCATTCCTGTGCCGAAGAAGTCTTCTGTCTCCTGCCTCAATGACTATCGTCCCGTTGCACTCACACCCATCGTGATGAAGTGCTTCGAGAGGCTCGTCATGAGGCACATCAAGACCCAGCTTCCACCCGCACTGGACCCCATGCAGTTCGCGTATCGTCCAAACCGCTCCACGGACGATGCTATCTCCACAACCCTTCATCTGGCCCTCAACCACCTAGACAACGAGGACTCTTATGTAAGGAGGCTGTTCAAAGACTTCAGCTTAGCATTTAACATGATTGTCCCTCAGCACCTGATTGAGAAGTTGAGCCTACTGGGCCTGAACACCTCCCTCTGTAACTGGATCCTGGACTTCCTGACTGGAAGACCTCAGTCAGTCTGGATCGGAAACAGCATCTCCAGCACCACCACACTGAGTACTCGAGCCCCTCAGGGCTGTGTGCTCAGTCCACTGCTGTTCACCTTGCTGACTCGCGACTGTGTCGCACAGCTCGAATCATATCATCAAGTTTGCTGATGACACGACCGTGGTGGGTCTAATCAGCAAGAACGACGAGTCAGCATACAGAGAGGAGGTGCAACGGTTAACAGCCTGGTGTGGAGCCAACAACCTGACTCTGAACGTCGACAAAACTAAAGAGATGGTTGTTGACTTCAGGAGAACACAGAGTGACCATTCTCCACTGATCATCGATGGATCCTCAGTGGAGATCGTCAAGAGCACCAAATTTCTTGGTGTTCACTTGGCGGTTAACCTCACCTGGTCACTCAACACCAGCTCCATCACCAAAAAAGCCCAGCAGCGTCTCTACTTCCTGAGAAGGCTGAGAAAAGCTCATCTCTCTCCCCCCATCCTGACCATATTCTACAGAGGGACCATTGAGAGCATCTTGAGCAGCTGCATCACTGCCTGGTTTGGGAACTGCACCGTCTCGGATCGCAAGACCCTACAGAGGATAGTGAGGACAGCTGAAAAGATCATCGGAGTCTCTCTCCCCTCTATCATGGACATTTACACCACACGCTGCTTCCGCAAAGCAAACAGCATTGTGGACGACCACACACACCCGTCACACACACTTTTCACTCTCCTACCATCAGGGAAGCGGTTCCAAAGCATTCGGGCCGCCACATCCAGACTGTGTAACAGTTTCTTTCCTCAAGCCATCAGGCTTCTCAACAAACAACTGAACTGAACTCTCTCTCACACACACACTTACACACAACTGTGTGACTGATCTGCACAAACCCGACTCAACACACATCATACACTTTGTATACCCATCATTCAGTACCACTCACACTAATCATTACCACAAAATGTTTACATGTCGTTTTTTGCACATCTTCCGGGATTTGTTCTTTTGCACAATATTCTGACTTTTTTTGATTGCTGCTATTGTTGAATTGCACAATTCTGCTTACATTTTTCTGTTTACATTTTTCTGCTACTGTGCACCTTATTTTGTTACGACAGGTTTACTGGCGGAGCTATTTTGTGTTTTGTGTATTGTCCTGCACTGTCCTGTGTTGTCTTGCACTGTCTTGTGTTGTCTTTTTGCACTGTTTGCACCAGTTGCACACATGCACTTTATGTGGCGAGGATCTTTCTAGTAGTTCTTGGCCCTGTGTTTTTCTGTTTTTGTGATTGTTGTTTTATGTTGTTTTATGTAGCACCTGGGTTCTGGAGGAACGTTGTTACATTTCACTGTGTCACATCAGCTATATATGGTTGAAATGACAATAAAAGCTTCTTGACTTGACTTGACATCTATTGGCTAAAAGCTAAGCAATTCTTTGGCATTTTAATATTCCCTATCACCCACAGTCATCTGGAGCGGTAGAGAGAACAAACAAACAATTAACAAGCATGTTACTAAAGCCTGCATTGACACAGGCTGAAACTGGGCTGTTGTTCTCCTGGCAGTAGTAGAGAATGAACTGATTTTCAAAAACTAATCTTTTGAAAGCTTAATCTTCAGGCCTTTCCTGACCCCATGGGTCAAGGGAAAAACACTGCCATTTCTTCCTTAGGTAACCTGAAAGTGATGGTTAACGACTAAGTTTCTGCTCTAGTTGCAAATTTGAATTCTATCAGTGTTTGTCTTAGTAACTCTCCCTCTGCCCCCAGATAAGCCAACGCACCCTTTTGTGCCTAAGTAGGTAGGCACAAAAGTTAGGCATACAAGATAGCACCACTGCACAAGGCCTGCTGTCTATACCTGCGTTTGTATCCGTTTTTCTGCGTGTTGTTGCCTCTTATACTCCTTTTTCTTTTCCCAGTCAACTCTCTACTAACATGCAATTGGATCTCACACATACACATTTCGTGATGTCGCCGGTTCACCTCCTGCATTTTTCCCCAGTTGAACGAAGGAGGAGACGACATCATTGCCATATCAAGTGAGGTGGAGTACTGGTAAGTTTGGTAAGTTTTTTTTTTCCAATTCTTTATTTTTCAATGCAGTAACAGCAGTGTAGTAGTAAAGAAACATTTCTTTTTTAATTCTAGAATGTCTACATAAGACAAATGAAAAACATACAACAAACAAACAATAAAATAAAAATTAAATAATAATAATTGGGGGAAGACAATAATTACTTGGGGGAGGTCTGATATAAACTTTGTAATTCAACTTCTTAATAAAAGTTAATTGTAGGTTCTCAATATATAGTAGGCTGTAAGGAAGAGCATAATCATTTCAAATGTGCAATAGGGGAGAAATGAGGAAGGAAATTTGCAAAAACATTTCCCATTCAAAGAGTAAAAACCACTTGTGCTACATCTGGGCAAAATTGTCTTGCATATTCAACCCACTTAGACCAGAATTTGCTAAAAAAATATTTTTCTTAATATGTAGGGAGAAAGTAATTTATTTCCATTATATAGATGTAATTTACAATATTCATCCAATCTTGTATTGTGAGGGGATCAGGAAGCAACCAGCACCTTGTAAGTGCTTTTTAACCTGCAGATTTTAGAATGCCTAATAGATATTCATCAGGTCATCTTGCCTGAAAATGAACTTTCCCTAGAAATAGTATAGAAAACTACAATGTTAAGAATGCTTTCTGTGTTAAAAAAGGTTTTATTACTGGGCATTCCTAGAGTATATGAGATGAATAAGATGATGAAAACTGAAGGAGGAAGGCTGTAGAGTTAGGTTCAGGGAAGAGGTCAGACAGGGGCTCGGTGGTGGTGAAGAGGTGCTGGAGGAATGGGCAACTATTGCAGAAGTGATACGGGAGACGAGTAGAAAGGTACTTGGTATAAAAATACTTGGAAATAGAAAGGAAGACAAAGAGCAGGGTGGTGGAATGAGGAAGTGCGGGAGAGCATAAGGAGAAAGAGGTTGGCAAAAGAGAATTTGGATCAGCAGAGTGATGAGAAAAGTAGGTGTAGTACCCTCACAGCCTGATGAGGGGAGATAAATGTTAATAAAAACAAGTGACATGGAGCTGCTGCTGCTGCTTCACTGTCAGTGTATTGTTTTTTTCTTTATAACCAATCAAAACAGTATTTTTTCCAATATTCAAATGAGTGACAGCAGCACTTTAAGAGATTACAATATATATACCGTAATTTCCGGACTATAAAGCGCACCCTGCATTCTCTCGGTATTACTGCGTGTGTGGAGACCGAGGATTATGTCCTTATTATTTTCTGTTGCTCATTTCTAAGTTTCTTTGACTAACCCATAACGCTGTTGCCAAGAAAAATAAAAAAAAAAAGCACGAGTTTTGGAAACCTGTCTGTGCTTATATGATTTCTGTTGCAACTGGAGTTTTAGTGAGCTATACCTTGACCCAGACTCAACACGTTACAACGGCTTGTATCTAAACAATAGCCTACCAAGTAAGTCATTGTTCACTGTCTTCCTCCTTCCTTTCACAATTACAGTTGTGCATTAATGTACGAGTTTTCCGAGGTACGAACGGTCACCCGGTCGATTTTTTTTGCTTTGTTACGCGAGCAAAAAATTGAGGTACGAGCTTGAGACGCCGCTGCTAGATGGCGAAGCGAACCAGAAAGCGAAGATTGTGACGAAAATCAAGATAAGCAAAGAAGAAAAAGTAAAAATATTAAAGTTTAGGGATACGTAGTGTACAGGAGTGATAGTAAAAAACGAGTTTTCCCTCCGCCTCCGCTTATCGCCTCTACCACCCCTCCACACACACAAACACAAACACACACACACACACACACACACACACCCCCACCGGCGTTTTCGTTAGCTCAAGTCGTCTCAGCTCCAAGGAAAATACACTGAATAAAACCTTATTATATCTTTACATACTCTTTCTATTATGTTTTTATACAAGATTTGTTATTTAGAAATGTATTTTCCAATTTAATAACATGAAACATAAAAACGGGGTGTCATTTTGAGGGTTGGAACGGATTAATGCCATTTTAAGTATTTTCAATATGGAAAACTGATTTGATGTGCGAGCAAATTGAGATACGAGCTAGTCCACGGAATGAATTAAACTCGTAGGTCAAGGTACCACTGTATTTCTCTGGGGAGTTTATCTTTTGTCATCGTCGTGCGCCACCGGTGGAAAGTTTTTCTCCCGATGCCGTGCAGCTCAGAACACAGGTGAGGTGCGTTTTTTCGTTTCCGTTCGGAAATTTCATTCCAGTCTAATGTTATGTCGCTCAGTTTTTTGGCTTGAAGTTTGGGAAACCGGGAAAAACCCAGGAAAAATCCATTTATTAGCCGCTTCGTTGATTAAGCCGCAGGGTTCAAAACGTGGGAAAAAAGTAGCGGCTTATAGTCCGAAAAATACGATATACATTTCAATGTATAAACATTTTTCATTTATACGCTATAGGAACAAAAGACTTTTCTAGTCTCCAAACTCTAGCATCAAAAATGTCCCTTCACTTGAACTAGGAGACCCAAACCTTTTCCAGCATGACAAT
>JAAIIK010013936.1:0-10168 GCA_014706435.1 Silurus glanis | reverse complement strand
TTTTTTTTTGTGTGATTTGTGGTATGTGGAAAATTGCGGTCCAGAACGTCACATAGATTGAGGCCCGGAGCAACATGGTCCGCGCATGGCTTCTGTTTGATTAAGGCCAGTGCTGTTTTATCCACAAAATTTGGACCTTGGCCCAAAGAGGGGACCTTTAACCCAGATGTAATCCAGACAATGCATGTGCTTGTATCAACATATAAGACGAAGCAAAAGAACGGTAAGAAAGGGAAAAAGCGTAATGATAAAAGACAGATAGAGCTGGGTATTCTCAAGTTGTTTGAAAGTGAGGGACAGAAGCGGTCGAAAGCTGTTAATGATGTGAAAAATAAGGGTGTGGAGACCATAGCAAAAAGTGTGAAAGAGACAGAAAAGTTGATGGCAGAGATTAATGCACCTTTCTCCCATATGGATTTAGTAAAGGACCCCCCACCATATGAGAAACAGGTAAAGTTTGAGGACATTTATCCTCAGCTTCCAGTAATTAGTCAGGAAGGTGGTTATTGTATCAGAGACGATAATGACCGTATAATAGAAACAGGGCAGGCAGATACGACTATAGAAATGTATCCAAGTACCAAAAGTAAGGGAAAAGCAACACGGTTGGGAACTAAGGGAAACCTGAGGGTTAGAAGGATGAAAGTTATAGATGATAATGATCAGAGTGAAGGTGGAGCATTAGGTGGATATCATCCTGCTGTCAGGCGCATATTGTCGAGGGCAGAAAAGCGAGGGGATAGAACAAGGGAGAGAGAGTTGGTAAGGGACGATAGCTCTACAGACAGTGAGGAAGGGGACAGTGATGAGGATCTGGAGAGTAAGAGTGGTTTAAGGGAATTTTACTCGAAGAGATTTAGCCCTGAGATAGAGGAAGGCCGAGATAGTGCCTCAACAGAGGTTGAAGGAAGCATGAGTCAACGTTTTTCACATCTGTTCACCCCTAGGGAGTTGGAGAAATCATATTCAAAGAAGAAAGGGTCACAGGAGAAAGGATCTCGGAAAATAGAGAAGCAATATTCTTTACGCTCTAAAGAGAAGGATTGTGATAAAATGTGTCCAGTGTTAATTCGAGGACAGAATCTGGAGTATAAGCCTTGGCAAAATACAGATATGTCTGACATACTTGAAAAGTTGCCTACTCTTCAGAGTGGGGCATATCCTTGGATTTCAAAGTTGGAAGAGATTATGGTGGGAACACAAATAGCCATAGGAGACATTAAGAGATTATTGGCCAGTCTTCTTGGGGTTCAAGGTATGGAGGAAGTCCTGCAGAGAGCAGGACTTAATCGTTATGTGGGTACCGCTGTTAATGATTCAGAATTGTTTTCTGCAAACAGAGGTCGAGTGTGGAGAGCTTTGAAAGACATATTTCCAACAAATGTACACCCTGATAATATTTTTATTGAGCCACTAGGTCAGGAAGAGAATCCAAGGGCCTATGTGTCAAGAGCTCATCAGGTGTGGAGAAGCATCACAGGAAATGATCCGGATTTGAACCAGATGGAACAGTCAATTTTGAGAGCTAAGATAGAGAAGGGACTGCCCCAATCTGTAAGGAGTAAGTTAGCCGAAGTGGTCGGTCTTAGAAATGCTGCAAAGGGTACGTACATAGATAACATAGCTCATCAGGTGGAATTATATCGGAAGAAAGAATATGATCAGAAACAGCAGGATCTAGAAATCCTTAGGAAGCTTAATCAAATACAGCTGGTGGATAGCAAAAAGAAAGAGAAAAAGCAGGCTGTGATTGTACAGGCTCCGCCCCCGGTGGATCAGGCACAATCTCAGCCACATCAGGTTCAGTTTCAATTGCCACAGCCACCATCAGCCAGCTCCAGGTCAATTTCAGACCTGGAGAGGTCGAGGTCGTGGAACTTTTGGAAGAGGTAGAGGAGGAAGATTTAATCCAAACTTCCAACAGTCTCAGGAAGCATGTTACAATTGTGGACAGATTGGTCATTTCGCCCGTGAGTGCAATAGACAAGGAGAAAATTCGAGAGGAAATTTCAGAGGAAATTTCAGGGGCCAGTCTAGGCCATCTGGAAGACTGGTGAACACTTTTAGGGGCCCAGAACCAGGATTTTAGGGGTGCCCGGAGGATCCGAGCGGGGGATGTCAGCTGGTAGTATCAGGGCCGGAGATAGATCCAACAATAGTGGTGAAAGTAAATAATAAACCATTGGAAGTAATGGCAGATAGCGGAGCTGCTTTCACCTGTATTCGGCCTGAAGATGCTATACATCTCCCCATGTCTGGTCAATTGATTCGGACAATCGGGTTTGAGGGAATAAAACAGCTGATTCCTCTCACGGAACCAATCGAGCTCTGCTATAAAAATCTGAAAACTAAAATACCTATATTGGTGTCAGAACATACACCTATTGCGCTTTTGGGAAGAGATGCCTTGTGCAGATTGAATTGTATTATAAAATGTACACCTGACGGCTGTCGGGTGGAAGTGCCAAATGACACTGTTAGCGAATTGTTGATGACTAGGGAAACTGAAGCTTCCTCTGTATTTTGGATTGGAAGTCTTAGTGCTGAGTTTTTGGAGCCGGCTAAGTTGTGGGAAAAGTTTATTGTGGCAAATATGCCCAATGTGAAACCTCCAGAGTATCCTCTACATTGCACGCTTAAGTATTTTAAGAATGCTGTTCAAACAAGTTCAGATGAATGGTTGAGAATTCAGCCAAACCAAGTTCAACTCAGTTCGAGTTGTATCATTTTGGGACCACAAGGAGCAGCTATGAAGGTAAATATGGATGATTATTTGGGGAAAGAATTTGATATTAAGAACAGTGTTCCACATGTGACTTTGTTGGTAGCAGAAGAGTATGATCAGAAGCATGTAGGAGAGATGATGGCAGAAGCAGGGAAAGCCGTTTTTGTGCCGTTGACAGAGAATTTTGCTATATGGAAGAGTGAAGATCAACGATTTATTAAGATTATGATCTCTGCTCAAGGATTGGGACAGCCACAAACTGTGCGGCTGACACATGAGTCAATTTGTAATGTCAAAATAGACTCAGACTTCATGAGAGAGGAGATGTTGCAGCAAGTTCCAGAATGTTTGTGGTCTCAACATAGCATGGATATAGGGCTTGTGAAGTCAGCACAACCAGTGAAAGTGGAACTTAGACCAGGAGTTAAACCTCCGTGGAAGAATCAATATCCACTGAAAGAAGAGGCAATAAGGGGGATTGGATCACAAACTGAGGGACTTTTGAAGGCTGATGTTTTGAAAATAACTCAGAATCCACAGAGTAATACGCCTTTGTTGCCTTTGCAGAAACCTGATAATTCTTATCGTCTGGTACATGATTTAAGAGCAGTGAATGACATAGCAGCTGATTTTCCGGCAGACGTACCGGATCCACATACTTTGTTAGCTCAAATTCCACCCGATGCAACACATTTTACAGTCTTAGATTTGTGTGGTGCGTTTTTTAGTGTCCCACTCAGTGCTGAAAGTCAGGGATTGTTTGGGTTTACGTACAATGGACAGAGTTATGAATACAGAAGATTGCCACAAGGGTTTAAGCATAGTCCTCATATTTTCAATAAAGTATTGAAGGATGATTTGGCAGGGATAGATCAGGTACTGAAAAGTACTGTTGTTCAATACGTGGACGATATTATTATTTGTTCACCAGATAAGGAAACATGTCATAAGGACTCAATTAAACTGCTACAGATACTGGCTGAGAAGGGACATAAGGCCTCTCAGAAAAAGCTACAGTATTGTCAAGAGAAGGTAGTTTATTTGGGTCAGACAATAACGCAGGGACATAGAAGTATTTCCGGTAATCAGGTAGAAGCTATTCGTAAGGCCCCAAAGCCTAGGACTGTCAGAGAGTTGATGACATTTCTTGGTATTGCTGGTTATTCCTCAGCATGGGTAGAGGATTATGCTAGTTTAACTGGGCCTTTGAGAGCTATGATTAAAGACACTGGCAATGCTCAGCTTCATTGTAATCTTACCTGGACGCAGGATGGCGTTTTGTCATTTGAGACGATCAAACAGAGATTACAGGAGGCTCCAGCGTTAGCACGTCCTGACTACACAAAGAATTTTTTGTTGTATGTGTCTACTTCAACCGGAGGTAAATATGCGTGTGCAGTTCTTTGTCAGCCAACAGGTATTGGGACAAGCCCCCAACCCATTTCTTACTACTCCACTGCCTATTCAGAAGTAGAGCTAGGGTTACCGTGGTGTTATCGAGCAATGGTAGGAGTCTATTTGATGTACGATAAGGCTTCATCTGTCACGATGGGTTATCCAGTGACAATTCTTACCCATCATAGTCTTAGAAATCTCTTGAACTATGGTAAATACACATTGACTATGCCTAGACTCAGAGATTACTATAGACTCCTAGAGCAGGAGGATGTTACTCTAGTGAGATGTGCTACAGTGAATCCAGCTGAAACTTTGCCAACTCTAGAAGATGGCGAACCACATGACTGTGTTCAAGAAGCAGAAAGATATTCAAGGCTTAGGTCAGATCTGCAAGCCCTCCCGTTGCGTGAGTCAGATTTGGAGTATTGGACTGATGGTTCCTGCTATCGTGTGGGTGATAAATTGAGTGCTGGCTATGCAGTGGTAAGAGCACAAGGAGCAGAATTTGTTGTTGAGAAGGCTGAAGTTATACCACAGCCTGCATCTGCACAGCTTGCTGAACTTGTGGGGCTAACTGAAGCATGTTTGCTAGCAGAAGGCAAGCGAGTGACAATATATACTGATTCTGCATATGCACATAACATGTGTCACTTGTTTGGAGCTGTATGGAAGAACCGAGGGTTTAAGAAGACAGATGGTTCTCCAATACAACATCATGCTCAAATAATGAAGCTGTTACATGCTATGATGAGACCTAAAGAAATAGCAATAGCTAAGTGTGCAGCACATAGGATGGATGTGTCAAGGGTCACTCAAGGGAATAAAGCGGCTGATGAAGCTGCTAAAGCTGTCACAGGAGCAGACAAATTGGGTAAAGTGTTTCTGGTTACTCATGGAGTGGATTTGGAAGATAAAATTACCATTAGAGATGTGATTTTAATGCAGGAAGCTGCTCCCGCCATGGATAAACAGTTGTGGCTAGATCGAGGTGCCACTCAGGATTCTACTGGTCTGTGGAGAAATCATGAGGGGCTGGTAATAGCACCTCCAGACTTGTTGGGTCTGATGATTCAGGAAGCACATGGGTTAGCTCATGTGGCAAGGGGGGAAGTTAGAAGGAAAATCATGAAGGAATATGGTTTTTGGGCACCCTGTTTGCTTGAACAGATCGACTATGTCATAGGTAGGTGCATTATCTGCTTGAAAAATAATGTTCGAAGGGGTGTGTCAGTTCTTCCTGGGCACATTCCCACTCCGAAGGGTCCTATGCGTGAATTAGTTGTGGATTTTGTTGATATGATAAGACCAGTTGAAGGGAAAAGATACATGTTGGTCGTCGTGGATAGATTTTCACGTTGGCCTGAGGCCTGTCCGACTAAGCGAAAGGATGCTCAGTCTGTTGCCAAGTTTTTGTGCAGAGAAGCTATAAGTAGGTGGGGACTTCCGGATCGAATATCCTCAGATAATGGAAAAGAATTTGTGGATAAAACAGTTAAATTGATCTTACAAAAGTTGGGAATTAAACAGCGTCTTGGAGCAGTATACCACCCACAAAGTCAAGGAATTTGTGAAAGGATGAATGGTGTTTTAAAGAATCGCATTGTTAAGATCTGTCAGCACACGGGCTTAAACTGGGTAGCGGCGCTTCCACTGGCACTGATGGCGTGTCGCTTAAGTGAGCTGCGTGATTTGCATATGACACCTCATGAGTTGCTAACGGGAAGAAGAATGCCGACTCCTTGTTTGCGTACCAGTGGGAAAGGTCCAAGTCTAGCACTTTTGGAAGACGAAATGCGAACTTATGTAACATACATGGTCAGCTTACATAAAAGGATATCCGCATATGTTTTTGACAGGCAGAGGAAAGACGAGGTGCAGCAGAAACTTGATGAGCAAAAGAGCACCACAGTGCAACCTGGAGACAAGGTGTTTGTGAAAGTGTTTAGAAGGAAGTGGTATAACGAACGTCGGGAAGGACCATTTGAAGTGGTCCGCAGTACTGGAACAGCGGTCCAGGTCAAAGGGTCTCCAACGTGGTATCATTTATCACATTGTGTTAAAGCACCGAAAGAGATAACGTGTTCCCAGAGCCAAGATGTTGAAGGTTCAAGAGAGTTGGAAGAAAGTGTGGATGAGCATGCAGAAGGAAAGGAGATGCATGAAAACCAGAGTCAAAACCCAGAAGGGGAGATTGTCCGTGATATGGACGATGTTAATGATGCTGTGTACGTTTTTGATGATGCCAGAAATGACATTACAGTTAACGGACAGGAAAGAACATTTGGGGACATTGATTTCCAGCAGATTCCTGAAACAGCAGAGCCTGTGGCAGTCGAGAGAAAAGCGTCACAGGTTAAGAAGGACTGTGACTCAACTGCAGGAGAATCAAAGGAGACAGTTGAAAGAAGGAGTCCAAGACCAGCTCGGAAAAGGTTTAGACCAAAACGGTACGAGAACTAGAGCCCATGCGACTATAGTTCCTCAGCAGATTGCTACAACACCCTCTCCTCCAAAGGTTGTTATTAGAGTTAAGTTAGGGAAAGTGACTGTTCTTCCTTGTCGATGTGGGAGATGGAATGTTGGTAATACTGATCCTCCTAAGTGGAGGAATAATTGTGGTGAAGATCTGTTGTTGACAGGACCTGAATTTGAAAGTGTGCCTCGCGATCAAAGAAAGTATTTTTTGTATAATGACATGAATTTGGTGAAGATGCAGACAGATTGTTCACTAGTCTTGCGTAATGCTACATGGGAAGATGAAGGTGAATATATGTGCACTTATTTAGAACCAGCATTTAAATTTGTACCAATTTTTAATTATTGGGTGGATGATTATATAACGCGTAAAGTGACACTTGTGATAAAAGATTTGGAACCCAGTGGAAGTGTCACCGATACTAAAGAGGTTCAAGATCAACCTATTATAATACCTACTCCAAAGATGAGTAATACTCAAATGGAGCTTGTCACTGTAGCTCTGGATACAACTAAGAATGTTAATACATCAACCCAGACTACTACTACTTTATCTAGGACTGTAAAAGAGAATAATGGTACAACAGTGTCGATACCTTTGATGTCTGTGAAATTTGTAAACGTAACACAGGCACCTGACATAGTGACCTTAAAGTCAAAAGAGGTGTTAAATGTAACTCAGAAGCCTATGTTCAAAACTGAGCCTAAAGTAAATGGTAGTGAGAAGACCTTTGAAGCTGGGAAACAGATGATGGAAGAGCATGCTGTAGAATCAGCTGAGACAGCTCAGAAAAAAGTATTAGATACAAAGAGTGAGTATTTTGATTCTAATCAAAATCATGCTTTACAAAAGAGAAACAGTGACTGGAAAGCATATGGATTTGATTCATCGGTGTTACAGATTGCTGACCCCTGGGCAGGTAGAAACTTGTGGTTCCAGCAGATAACTCATTCTGTTAGATCGGTTAGAAATTTGAATTGTCCATGTGTGGTGAAAGTTTCATCACCAGGCACATGGCCTTCAATCTTAGAAACAGTGCCAGAACCACTAACTTCTAAGTGTCAGTATTCTGCATTGGCGTGGCTGTTATTTCAGCAGCAGGCATCAACGGATGTAATAATGGTTAGGTCACGCCTTCTGTTTAAGCCTAAATATAATTGTTCATGGTTGGAAGAATTACCTTATGTGAATTTGCTAGATCAACATGAAAATATAATAGCAGCAGTCCCTGAGCCGATGGAAGTGAAACCTGTGAAAGTTGCTGTTTGTTTTTGTTCAAATGAAACGTACACTGGTCCGGGGATGTTTATGGGAGTATCTGATTGTGACAGCTATGTGATGAATTTGGGAAAACATGGTAGCAAGAATGCTAGTGAGTTATATGAAGTAAGGTTTCGGGTATCACCTCAGAAATATAGTAAAACTTTGATGGTAAGGAATCAAAACTTGCCTGGAAATGTGACAATAGGGAATTTTAAAGAGATTTGGTGGGTTTGCGGTGATAAGGCATATATATTTCTGCCTTATGGATGGATAGGATGTTGTTACATGGCAAGATTGAAACTTCCATATGAGGTTTTTACTGTACGGAAGGGAGAAGGACTTGATAGAAATCAGTCGAATGAAGTTTCCGCAAATAGAAGGAAAAGGGATTTGGCCCAGTTCCATAATTTGGAGTCATATCATTGGAGGAGAAGTCTAGGAGAGAAGTGGGGTATAGGACTGTTCCCATGGTACGGTGTGACATTTTTAGCTGATCATATTGATAACATCACTTATACCTTACAGGGTTTCGCCAATGAGACAATAAGGGGGTTTGATTTTCTGTCAAATACTCAAAGGAGTCATAGATTGACATTGCTAAAGCATGACATGGCTTTAGATTATATATTGGCCAAGCAAGGTGGCCTATGTGTGGCTTTGAACTTAACTGGTGATGCCTGTTACACCTTGATCCCCGATTCTTCTGATAATATGACTAGTTTTATAGAGGCATTGCGAAACATACGAGATGCGTTTGGTCCATCAGAAGGAGCTGGATGGTCTGCAAATTCTTGGCTACAGGACAAATTAGGTCCTGTAGGTGCAGTCCTGGTACAAATTTTTGTGGCAGTTATCTTATCGTTGTGTGTGATGTTTTGTTTCTGTACGCTGTTGTTGACCTTTGCGAAGGCAATGATATTGCGATGGGTTGGAGTTGTGATGCCTGGGGACGGAACTCAGATGCCACTGCTGCGAACAGCAGATGTAGATGAAGTGGAATTAGAAGGTGAACTGGTGGAGAAATATCCGTTTTGATATTAGTTCATATTATAATTTTTCATATATTTTGACTATAGCTTACTTTTTAGTAGTTTCCTCCTATACGGAGTTAGGATGAAAGGGGGGAATGGAATGTGATTAATGTGATATTATGATTGGAATGTGATTAATGTGATATTATGATTCATTTGTTACCTAAGAAGACGATACTGGTTGTTTTTTTCTTTTCTTTTCTCCAAAGAAACAAAATTGGGGGAGTTACATACATTCCAGCATGGACAACAATCTGAGATTGGAAGGCTCGGAACGAGAATGCTGTGATTCTACACATCAGCGACCCCATACTGAGAATCAACGCTGCTGAAGAAGCTGCGGATGGACATTTTCCCCATACATACATATATATGTTTATTATTGGATTTTATGTGTTACAGTATATCCAGTGACATTGATAGAAAATGTTTGTACACTAGTAGTAATCATAGTAAGTCATGATAGTTTTAAGTTTCTTCTGTTGCATAACAAATGCACATGTAAAATTTTTTGTCGTAACTGTTTAAGGAATAATGGTTTTGCTACTGGGTGAATATATTGGGACCTCAGATGTTTTCTTTTTTTTTCGATCTTTAGGGACAGGTGGAACAAGGCAGGGTAAAGGTCCAGAGGAAGGTCCCATGGGTTGACCAGCCTGAACTTGGACATTGTTTTGATTTTATTTTCTGGGGTTTCATATGTATTTGCTTAAGTCATATCCTTAAACACAGTATTAAAGTTTTGATTGGGCTGGAGTACAACTTGTGGCCACCTGGGGCAGAGGGGCCGTGAGAGCAGTTTTCCTGTCTTGATTGTTTGAAGGATATTTAAGGAGAAACGACTGCCTGACAGGTTTTTCACTCTCACACTCCATAAATTCATTATATTGTTAAGGTTATGTGACAGGAAGTATTATTACTATTTCTGTAAACAATGATGAACATGTATGTTATATTCTTTTGTTTGTCGAGGGCCATGATCCCTCGAAGGGGGGAAATATATAGTATCTGAAATATGTAGTATCTGAATGCCTTAATTCAGATTATTTCTCTACAGGTTGAAATTCATGTAGGAGCTGAAGTTAAGTCTCTGTTCCTATACTGAACCGTCTGGCCAGATGTTTTTCTTTAAGACAATGACTAAAGGCCCATAGTGTTTATCTTAAGAGCCATGACTGGGAAAATGAGACGGGCTGTCGTCCTTAAATCAGTATGAGCCGAAGTATAGAATATGATCCAGGATGCATGCCCTCTGGGGAAAAGACCTCTGACCCG
>JAAIIK010013919.1:0-13375 GCA_014706435.1 Silurus glanis | reverse complement strand
CGTACAACAGGGTGGAGAGAGGAGTTGTGGTATTGTATGAGGAAGTCAGGTGAGTCAAAGAAGTATTTTTGGGTGGTGAAGAACATGTATGAGCAAAGAGTGACACCAGTGAAGTGTGCAGTAGGAACGACAGACTGGTTAAAGGTGAAGGTTGGACTGCATCAAGGATCGGCTCTGAGCCCTTTCCTGTTTGCAGTGGTGATGGACAGGTTGACGGAGAAGAGCTGGAGAAGGTGGAGGAGTTCAGGTACCTGGGGTCAACAGTGCAAAGTAATGGAGAGTGTGTTAGAGAAGTGAAGAAAAGAATCCAGGCAGGGTGGAGTGGGTGGAGAAGAGTGATAGCAGGAGTGATTTTTGATAGAAGAGTATCGGCAAGAGTGAAAGGGAAAGTTTATAGGACTGTGGTGAGACCTGAGATGTTGTATGGATTCGAGACAGTGGTATTGAGTAAAAGACAGGAGGTCAAGTCAAGAGGCTTTTATTGTCATTTTTGCTATACACAGTGGTACACAGTACACAGTAAAAACGAAACAACGTTTCTCCGGAACCCTGGTGCTACACTAAACAACAAAACAACAGCAGCATAGAGCTACAACACAAACATAAAGTGCATCGAGTGCAACCTGGTGCAAACAGTGCAAACAAAAAAAACAGTACAGACAGACATTGCAGACAGACAACACAAGACAAGACAAAAGACAAAAAAACCAAGTATAGCGCCGACTAGTAAACCTGCTGTATACTTGATTATACAGTACTTTGTAAGGAGAAATGTAAAAACTATACCCAGGAGAGAATACAAACAGAACAGAACAATGTAGTGCAAAAAAAACAGCAGCAAGGAGGTGCAAAGACAGCATGTAAACATTCTACTGTAGTACAAGGTGCGAGTATAAATAATAATAAATAGATAAGTGGTGGTGGAGTGGATCGAAATGAGTGATGATTGTGTTTAGTCCAGGTTGTACAGTTCAGTAACACACATTTGAGTGAGTGTGTGTGTGACTGAGTGAGTGTGTGTGAGTTCTGTTTCAGTTCTTTGTATTAAGAAGCCTGATGGCTTGTGGAAAGAAACTGTTGCACAGTCTTGTTGTTGCGGCCCGAATGCTTCGGAACCGTTTTCCTGATGGTAGGAGTGTGAAAAGTGTGTGTGACGGGTGTGTGTGATCGTCCACAATGCTGTGTGCTTTGCGGATGCAGCGTGTAGTGTAAATGTCCATGATAGAGGGGAGAGAGATTCCGATGATCTTCTCAGCTGTCCTCACTATCCTCTGTAGGGTCTTGCGATCCGAGACGGTGCAATTCCCAAACCAGGCAGTGATGCAGCTGCTCAGGATGCTCTCAATGGTCCCTCTGTAGAACATGGTCAGGATGGGGGGAGGGAGGTGGGCTTTCCTCAGCCTTCTCAGGAAGTAGAGACGCTGCTGGGCTTTCTTGGTGATGGAGCTGGTGTTAAGTGACCAGGTGAGGTTGTCTGCCAGATGAACACCAAGGAATTTGGTGCTCTTGACGATCTCCACAGAGGATCCATCAATAATCATTGGAGATTGGTCGCTCTGTGCTCGCCTGAAGTCCACAACCATCTCTTTCGTTTTGTCCACATTCAGAGACAGGTTGTTCGCTCCACACCAGGCAGTTAACCGTTGCACCTCTTCTCTATATGCTGACTCGTTGTTCTTGCTGATTAGACCCACCACGGTCGTGTCATCAGCGAACTTGATGATGTGGTTCGAGCTGTGCATTGCTACACAGTCGTGAGTCAGCAGAGTGAACAGCAGTGGGCTGAGCACACAGCCCTGGGGGGCCCCAGTGCTCAGTGTGGTGGTGCTGGAGATGCTGTTCCCGATCCTGACTGACTGAGGTCTCTCAGTCAGGAAGTCCAGGATCCAGTTACAGAGGGAGGTGTTCAGGCCCAGAAGGTTCAACTTCTCGATCAGGTGCTGAGGAATGATTGTGTTGAATGCTGAGCTGAAGTCAATGAACAGCATTCGTACATACGAGTCCTTGTTATCCAGGTGGGTGAGGGCCAGATGGAGGGTTGTGGAGATAGCATCGTCCGTGGAACGGTTTGGACGATACGCAAACTGCATGGGGTCCAGGGAGGGTGGAAGCTGTGTCTTAATGTGCCTCATGACGAGCCTCTCGAAACACTTCATCACGATGGGTGTGAGCGCGACGGGACAATAGTCATTGAGGCAGGAGACAGAAGACTTCTTCGGCACGGGAACAATGGTCGTTGTCTTGAGGCACGTGGGAACAACGTTGCTGCTCAGGGAGATGTTGAAGATGTCAGTGAGGACATCTGCTAGCTGTTCTGCACATTCCCTGAGCACTCTGCCAGGAATGTTGTCTGGTCCAGCAGACTTCCGTGGGTTAACTCTGCATAGAGTTTTCCTCACTTCAGCTGTGGTTAGACAGAGCACCTGGTCAGTGGGAGGAGGGATGGTCTTCCTCGCCACCACGTTGTTCTGCACCTCGAACCGGGCGTAGAAGTCGTTCAGCACATCTGGGAGGGAGGCGTCACGGTCACAAGCAGGTGATGTGGTCTTGTAATTCGTGATCGCCTGGATGCCCTGCCACATGCGCCGGGTGTCTCCACTGTCCTGGAAGTGGTTGTGGATTTTCTTCGCGTGTGCGCGCTTCGCCTCTCTGATGGCACGAGACAGTTTGGCCCTTGCTGTTTTTAAGGCCGCCTTGTCCCCTGATCTGAAGGCAGAGTCTCTTTGTTTCAGCAGCGCACGCACATTTGCAGTCATCCACGGTTTCTGGTTGGAGCGTGTAGTGATGGTCTTGGAGATGGTCACATCATCAACGCACTTGCTGATGTAGCCGGTCACTGATGATGTGTACTCCTCCAAGTTGATGGAATCGCCATAGGTTGCAGCCTCTCTAAACATGTCCCAGTCAGTGCACTCAAAACAGTCCTGAAGAGCAGAAGTAGCTCCTTCTGGCCAGGTTTTCACCTGTTTCAGAACCGGTTTAGAGCGTCTGATGAGCGGTCTGTATGCTGGAATTAACATAACAGAGCTGTGGTCTGAGTATCCGAGATGGGGGCGGGGCTCCGCACGATACGCGCCGGGGATGTTTGTGTAAACAAGATCCAGCGTGTTCGCTCCTCTCGTTGCAAAGTCCACATGCTGATGGAGTTTAGGAAGCACAGTCTTGAGATTCGCATGGTTGAAATCTCCGGCGATAATAAACAATCCGTCGGGGTGAGCATTCTGCAGGTCGCTAATAGCACCATAGAGTTCACTCAGTGCCTCCTTAGCATTAGCACTGGGAGGAATGTACACTCCGACAATGTAAACTGTGGTGAATTCCCGTGGTAAATAAAAAGGTCTGCATCTAACAGTCACAAACTCCACTAGCGATGAGCAGTAGCGTGAAACAAGCACAGAGTTCTTACACCATTCCGTGTTGATATAAACACACACGCCACCACCGCGAGTCTTACCGCACAGAGCTGCGTTTCTGTCGGCTCGAAACACGGTTAGCCCGTCTAGCTGGATGGCGGCTTCCGGAACTCTGTCGCTGAGCCACGTCTCCGTGAAAACAAAGACGCAACAGTCTCTAAACTCTCGCCGTGTGGTTTGCTGGAGTCGGATGTAGTCCAGTTTATTGTCCAGGGAGCAGACGTTGGAAAGAAAAATGGACGGGATAGCCGGCCGGCTAGGGTTAGCATTTAGCCTAGCACGGACACCCGCCCGCTTGCCGCGCTTCCGCTTCCTCGAACAGCGCTTTCGACGTCTCCTCTCCCGGCCACCGGCATCAGGTAACACCGAGGGTTGGGGGCCTGGTCTTTGTGGCCGAGGTCGCAGCAAGCCGAGGTTGCGAAGGTTGTTGATAATATCATCATGCAGATTATTGGTTGCATGATGCCTGTACTGTAGCAGTGTCTGGTGGTCGTACACATGAACACAGCTGACTCTGGTGTCCATGTATTGTGGAAGGTCGCGCTAAATATGGTGAAAGCACCATTTTTGGATCCGGAGAGGCCGCTGCGAGCTACTGCCGCGCCGCCATCTTGGATCAGTCTGGAGGTAGCGGAGCTGAAGATGTTAAGGTTTTCGCAGTGACGAGGATGGACAGGAAATTAGTTTATTAGAGGGACAGCACATGTAGGATGTTTTGGAGACAAGGTGAGGTAGGTGAGATTGAGATGGTTTGGACATCTGCAGAGGAGGGACATGGGGTATATCAGTAGGAGAATGCTGAGGACGGAGCCACCAGGTAGGAGGAAAAGAGGAAGACCAAGGAGGAGGTTCATGGATGTGGTGCAGGAAGACATGCAGGTAGTTGTTGTGAAAGAGACAGATGTAGAGGATGATCCGCTGTGGTGACCCCTGATGGGAGAAGCCGAAAGAAGAAGAAGAAGAAGAGAAGAAGAAGAATTGCATACTTGCTGAATGTGTAGTTGTGGATTTAGTGAAGGGGCTGTGAGAATTAGGAGTGATTATTAAAGCACTTGGGGTGGATGGTCCCTTTAACAGTGCATACAAAAGTAAAAGAATTTCAGAGTTGTTGAACCTGTGGAGTATATAATTGATGCAAAGGCAAAAAGGAGTTTTCAGAATGTTCCTATTCTAAAATCATTGTCTCAATTACTTAACAACAAGAATATTTTGGAAGAAGGTGTTGAAAGTAAAAGAACTGAAATTTCCAAATGTGAAGTGACACTTCAGTATAAATCTTTCTAGGATGGTTTATAGTTTAAAGAGAGCAGTTTCTTGAATACACATAAATTTAGACTGTCTTTAATTTTGTATGTCAATGATTTTGAGGTCTGCAATCCACTAGGAACCTCCAGAAAAAAAAACATCAGATAACAGCTGTGTACTGGGTGTTACAGTCTGAGTTGACATCCATTTATTTGGCAGTATTTTGTGAAGCAGTTGACGTCAAAACACGTGGCCATTCAGCGGTTCTTGAACCATTGCTGAAAGATCTTGTATACTTGGAGTCAGAAGGAATTTTTGTTCCAAGTCTTGGCAGAAATGTAAAAGGTACCATACAGTGTGTGTTAGCAGACAATTCAGCTGCACATTCAATTGGGGGATTTGTGGAAAATGTTTCAGGGCAGTACCCATGCAGATTTTGTCTTGGCCCGTGCTCAGATTATCAGTTGAAGGAGGTACAGACAGGTGAATATAACTCAAGGACTAAACAGGAAAACTCAATTCATGTTCAAACTGTGCTGAATGACCAAAGTAGTTCCCATTGCTTTGGTGTCAAAAAACAGTGTGCTGACTGGAAATTTGAGTAACTTTCATGTGTTGAAACGCAAACAACCAGATGTAATGCATGATCTTTTTTCTCTATGTTTACAGCCAGGCACCGCTTCCTCCTGCTCTCAGGTTTTTATGTGTGGACAACCATCTATTCTACATCTACTCTGTGTAAGTGTTCTGCTTTTATAATGATATTTGCTGTCCCATTTTTATTAAATCAAGCTATATTATTTTACTTAGATTGTCTATTTATATATGTTTAACTACATTATTCTACTTGGTTATGTTAGTGTCTAGGTCATACTTCATTTATATTATCTGTACTGACTGTTGCATAGTGTGTTGAGTTTCACACTGATATCATTTATAAGCTTGTTAATCTTGTGGTTACATGCACATATTAATTGTATGTTTTATAGTCATTGTGATCTCTGTTTGTTTCTTTTATTCAGCTCCAACTCACAGACGTCCTGGGACATCTCTTAGGAACATTCTTCACTGACAGCATCGTCAATCTCACCTCTTCTCTGCCCAATAAACATGCTTACGTCTGCCTTGTATGTTGTTCTTTCTTGTCTCTCCAACACACTCATAACACCAGTCAGACCCTACTCTACTCTATTTATTAATATCTGATCGTTATTATTTTAATTATATTTGGAGTAAATAGACTACATGAGATTGATTAAAACACATGGGATAAATAGGTTTAATCAAGCTGCTTCTATTGTATCTAATAGATTCTATACTAATTAGGTCAATTTGTTGGATGGATATTAATTGGATTAAAACACACTCTAGATAAGGTTAATTCGAACATTTTTCTCAACATCACCTCTCACTTTTGCCATTCGGAAGAGCATTTGGGGAAACACTCATGAAAACTGGGCCCTGCTAAAATTTCTACCATTTCTGATTGGAATGAAAGTACCAACTGATGAACCAGCATGGTTACTTTTAATGGATCTAATAGAAATAGTTGAGCTGGTTGTTGCTCCAGTCCATACAAAAGAGACCATTTGCTACCTAAGTATTAAAATATCAGAGCACAGATATGGATATCTGCAGGTCTTCCCAGGTGAAAAACTGACACCAAAGCATCATTTTCTGGATCACTATCCAGACTTGATACAGGCCTGTGGTCCTCTTGTGGCTATGTGGATAATGTGTTTCAAGGGTAAACGCAGGTTTTTAAAAATGTGTAGTCCAACATACAATTTCTTTCAGAAACATTTTGCTATCAATGTTTCGCAACCAAACATCATCTAGTAATGGCTTATCAGTCACAACACTGCAGTTTTTTTTACACCAGCTTCTTCTGTTTCACATGTTACCTCTATGCCTTTGGACTTGTTGAAGGCTGACATGAAGCAAGCCATACTAAGTAAATTCCCAAATCAGACAGTGGTGCATTTGGCTAAATCTGTGTCCTGCCATGGAACCAAATACTGTGTTGGTATGATTCTGTCCCATGGCTCTACTGCAGGGCTCACAGATTTTGTACAAATTGAACAGATGGTTATTGTTGAGAATTCAGTTGGATTTCTGGTAAAGACCTGTGTGGCTTGGTATGATGAGCACATGAGGTTATTTGAGCTGGAGACACCAGGGCATTTTAGATTCCTTCTCCAAAGTGACATGAATGACACTGTACCATTAGCTGCATACAATGTTGGGGGGAAATCTATGGTTACCCTGAAGCGTCACATTGATGTTCCATTTTATTCATTTTAACTCACTACTTTACACTTTGATAAATAAAATGAAGGACTTTTTAAAGGAGTGCATTATGTAGTAGCTGTGTTGAGAAATAACTGTGTTAATGGGCTGCCTCTCTGTAACAGTTTAGGTTTCCCCTTATTTATTAAATGTTTTGGGTTTTTTTTTACAACAAAAATGTCTAAGACAGCAACACTACGACTGTTAATTGAACACACCGCACAAACATCTTGGATGTCCTGAATTGGCTGTCAACTCCTCACAAAGCAAGAGGCCTGCTGCAGTAAAAAAGCCACGTAAAGCAGAACTAAACTGCCTCCCCCTCTCCCAACAAATAAAACTAAACACACGTTGGAGAGAGTGCGGGTAGAGCCCTCTCTATTGTATATTGTATTGTATTGTATTGTATTATTTTATAATTAAAAAATAATACAATAAATATACATTTTAAAATTGCTTAATATTATTTTCTTAATATCATTGAATTTGAACAGATAAATCAGGATTGTATACATGTGACTTTAAATATATGCCTCATAACAAACTACAACTTTGATAATAACATTTTATCTTTGCATTTGTAGGTGAAAGAAGAATTCAAAAGGTTAACAGCAGTTGATCTGGAATCCCAGTTCTATTCAAACCTGGACAGATACACGGATTGGCTCCTCATTCTGTTCCAGGATATGCTGCCTGCAGAATTCAGAACAGGTAATTCAGTTGTGTTTACTGATAGAACATGGTTTTTATTATTATTAGCTTTGGTGTCTTACCGTCAACTCATTAACAATGTGTTATTGTTACTGTACATAGGATACTGGTTTGAACAAACGTAGAGAGGAAGTGATTCGTGGCTTGATGGTACATCTCTCTGAAAATGTGGAGGATCTCGTCGTAATTCTGAGTGCTTTACAATGGAACCATAAAGATCACCAGCCACTTCATTAGGTACATCTTTTAAGTTGGACCCCCTTTTGCATTTAGAACTGCCTTAATTATTCATGTCATAGATTCAACAAGGTGCTGGGAATCTTTCCTATACTTAGTTGTGTTAAAATGGAACAACTTTATGTATATTTAGTGTAATTTAAGTGCACTTCTTTAAATTATATTTATAATATACTTTAATTCTATACTTGAAGTACAGTTGAAATATATTTTAAGCTTCAAATGAATGTGTTCCCAGTATATTTACATCATAACTAGGATTGTATTAGCAGAACAGATTTGATAAATCATTCAGAATTATATTCATATATTTGTATTGTATAAAAGACAATGTACAATATACACCTTTAGTACAAAAAACATTCAAAATTGTATCAAATGCACACAGTTTTAGAAAACTCAAAAACTTTAATTCACTAATACTACTAATTTAGTAATCTTCTGCACAAACAGCTCAAATGTACTAACAAACTAAGTGCAGAAGCAAAGTGCCACATCCATATTTAGTTTAACTACTAATTTGTTATGAATGTGTGTATGTATGTATGTATGTATATGTATTGATGTTGGAAGTTGTAATGAACCAGTTCTATTTCCTTTGTGAAAAGTTCTATTTCCTTTGTGAAAAGGCTGTTGCAGTGTTAGTTCTGCTGTGAAAGTGACTGAGTTGGATAAAGAAGCCTAATTAAAGAAAGCTGCTCTGTTTGACTCAACAATCGTGGCGTCCTCCTCGTTCATCCTTCATTCAAACACAACGCAGAGACAATTGGGGGAGCAAACCGGCGAAGAGGGTTACATATGTAACTTTAAGCCCTGATTTTGTCTTTTTTACACTGTACACTTGCCATTTTCTGCCTTAATCGATACCATCACCAGTACCTCATTGATCTACGTTGGCCAGACTGAGACTCCATTGATCTGTTGGTTTAAAAACTTCTATTACATTTTCAATTCTGCATACTTTTCTCATTTTGTAGGTTCTTAGCAACATAGAGAGAGCACAGAGCATGCAGCAGAAGTCATTCCAAAATCACAAGCGCAAGTTTGTGCCAGTATGTTGAGTTCAGGCTGGTGATGTTCTGCTCTGGACCCCAAGAAAAGAAAGACAGGAGAAACATTGACAAGTCAGCACTATGGACCATATTCTGTGTCCAGCATCTCTTCCAAAGGTGTGAGCACTATTGTGAAAGGGTCAGCTTGCAAGAGGGTCAATGTGTCAAGACTGAGGACATACTACAGATTCAAAATTCATTTAAATGCCAGAGATGATCATCCATATGCTTCTTCAGGTGCCAAGTGGAAGAAGGACAAGTTCAAGATGACCTGGTCAGCATTCTGTCTATTCTTTGTACATTTTATTCGTAACTATTAATTAACAGGAGAAGAGTTCTGGAGCCTGGGTTTAAGCCAGTTCATGGATTCTAATGTGTGTATGTGTAATGTGTTAGTTTGCTTCACAAAATTGTTACACGAGGCAGCTTTCAGAAGAATGTCATCATTCTGCAATTTATTTCAGATCAGAAATGCTCTTAAGATTTAGGAAGAAGCTGCATAAAGAAATGTATTTTATACTATTATATCTTCTTTAAAAATAGATATTTTGATGCATGCATATTTCAGAACTTACAATGTTCTTTCCATAAGGGAAGAAATGTTCACATTGTGGACCTATATGTTGTTCCCACCTTAAAAGATGAAGATGTGGATCCAGTGCATTTTTTTGCGTGGAAGTTTTTTTTTTTTTTTTTGCTATTCTGTACTAATAAACTGAGAAAGAGCTCTATTGGGAACATGCACAGAAGTATGTTTTTTGTGCATGCATATTATTTTGTACTATCATACTGTTTCCAGCTTGGAGCAGGCAGCCAGGAGAACCTGATCACTATCTGCTCTGTGTTGAGTTTCTTTTTAGAATCTTTCTAGTTTTAATATCTTCAAATTCAATATGTAGCTTTACTAAGTTTTATTTTCATGGATATAAAAAAAATGCCCATTGAAGGTTTTGTTGGTAGCTAAGAGGGAGTTCTTATAGGAGCCTCGTTCTCACGCCTTCAAGTTCGTATAGGAGCCTCGTTCTCGGGCCTTCATGTTCGTATAGGAGCCTCGTTCTCGGGCCTTCAGGTTCGTATAGGAGCCTCGTTCTCAGGCTACAATACTGGTCCTTTAATCACACATTACTTGTATTTATTTTGTGTTTCTTCTGAATATCAGACACATTGCAGACTTCATTGACCCAGGCTCCTGGACAGAGAAAACGGAAAAGACCTTGAGGTTAGTTTTAAATAAAGAAATTGTGTAAAGCTTTAAGTCTATAGCAGGTGTCTCCAATCGAACTCCCCTCCTGCAGACTTCAGTTCCAACCAGCTCCAACACACCTGTCTGTAATTATCAAACACTGAACACCATTAGCTGCTTCAGCTGTGCTTGATTGGGGTTGGAGCTAAAATCTACTGGACAGTATCTCACCAGGAGCAGGGTTCGAGACCCCTGGTATATATGGATGCAGCTTAAAACAAGCTAACAGTTGCGTTTAAAACTAACTGTGGATGCACTTTTCTTTTTCCAGTGTTTTCCTCAAATATAATTTACAGCAATAATCTACAATTGCTAATGGACAGATTCCCAGGCGTGAAGCAGTGATGGATTTGCTAGGATCGATTCCCGAGCATGAAGTAATCCATTGTGTTTTATTAGTAGCTCACAGAAAGGACATGATGAAAACTTGCCACAGTTCACTTGGATGGGAAAGAATGTAAATTGCGAGTCTGTGTTCCTTTGCTACAGCTGTGCTTTAACCCAATGAATTCACAAACCTAAAAAACAACAAGTGCAGAAACGAGGGTGGATGGGCTGTGGTACAGTCTATATAAAAGCTGTGTACATAATCAGCCTTCAACTCCACAGAAACACAGGTGTTTAGGTAGGTAGGTAGGTGGGTGGTTAGGTAGGTAGGTGGGTGGTTAGGTAGGTAGGTAGGTGGTTAGGTGGGTAGGTAGGTGGTTAGGTGGGTAGGTGGGTGGTTAGGTAGGTATGTAGGTAGGTAGGTAGAATTTAAAAACGTATCTTTACTAAATTTGTGTTGTGTTAAGTTTTAATTTTGCCCTTTTTATATTTGTTTAATAAAAAGTTCCCAGTGCATCATGAAAAATTAGGCATATAAAATAAATAATTAATAAAATAAACGTTCTTTCGGCTTCACCCGTTAGGGGGCGCCACAGCGGATCATCCGCATGTTTGATTTGTCACGTTTTTACGTGGGATCCCCTTCCTAACGCAACCCTCCCCATTTCTCCGGGTTTGGGACCGGCACTTAGAGTGGCTGGGGTTGGTTCCCTGACCGGAGATCGAACCCGGGCCGCAGCGGTGAGAGCGCCGGATCCTAACCACTAGACCACCAGGGGACCCAAGATACTGCTCAGCTTAGAAGGTGCTGCTGCAGCAGCAGAGTCCGTGTTTGGTTTGCGTAACAGACTAGCGTTAGGCAGCCCTGTTTTCTCCTCCGCCTGAAGTTTGTTTAGAGGAGCAGCAGGGGCTGAGGGTTTCTTAGCAGAACGCTTGATCCATGGGCGTAGATTACACGGGGATGCGGGGGATATGTCCCATGCACTTTTTATTAAAAGTAAATTCGTCCCCCTCACTTTTTTAGTGGAGAGTGTGTGTTCACGACATGTTGAGGTTTTAATGGAGCAATGTATATAAATGCAGAGTGATTTAAAATTCAAAGAGACAAGATAGTCTATACATGACGTTCACGTATCCATGGCAATCAGTCACTCATTTGTCACGTCATCATCACACGCCCGCCCTAGTACTGTAGCTCGAGTCGCATCCGCGGTCCCGCGCGCGATCCAACATTCGGTTGCGATGAGCTCAATACTAAAAGGTCATCAGTGTAAGTTGCATATGGTGTCGGAATTGTGTTGCACAGTGTTTAGTAGCTCTGCCTGTTGCTCTTGTTGAATAATTAGCAAGTTTTAAAGGATTATAAGGAAAAATAGCTGCTTGGACAAATGTTCACTTTTTTCTGTGTATTTTCCTTAAACTCTTTTATAACGTCTTTTGTTTTAATAAGTGTGTTTTATCAAAACCCTTCAAATAAGAATAAAGATAATGTTGAAGTGAGATTTGACAGCATGTGTAACTCTGTGTGTCACGGTATGGACACGGAGAGACGAGGACACGAATAGTAACATTAAAGATGTGATTTTAATAATAAGGAGCAGGTCAATCACACACACATACAACCGAGTAAAGACGATACCCGACACTGAGTGAAGACAGTGGTGATGAGTATAAATACAGACAGGTGAAGACGGGAAACAAACATGGTGGATGATGGGGTGCAAAGGATTATGGGTAATGTAGTCCGGTGAATGAGGGTAGATGACAGGGGAAACGTTACAGTATGCTGATAGGAACGATCTTTATTTTATGGGCTGCTCTTTCATTATTGCACTAATTTTACATTTTTATGTGTTGTCAAGAATGAGCAAGAAACACACAGCCTAGGTTTGTCAGGGCAGATTCAGTATGTTACACAAGAAACTTTACAGGTGAGAACAGATGTGGCTTTTAACACCTGGCTGCTATTGCAGGGTTTTTTTTTACATTTTATAATGTATAATCTATTTATACACAAGTGTTTGTAGGATTATATATGGACCAATCATAAAAAAAAATGTAATTAGTAAAATATAGAAAAAAATATGTAACACATCAGTATGATGAACAACTGCACATTGGCTGTTTATTAGTAGGCTACTTAGAAAGCACATATTAATTCCTTATTCTTCATGACCATATTCTGCATCCCATAATCCTACCTAATACCTAAACTTAACTACAACGACTACCTTAAAAGCTAATAAGCAGTAAATTAAGAGTTTGAGGTGAATGGCAAAGTTAATAGTGAATACATGTTCCCCATACTAAAGTGTTAATAAAAAATTTAGGATACAAATTATTGGTTAATGTCCAGCAGTGTTGTTCTCGAAATGTTTTAAATATTTATACATCATTATAAAACCCCTCTGATTTTCAGAGTTGTCCTGCCTGCAAGCAAACCTATACACAAATGGATTGTATGGTCTTTTCTGTAAAAAAAAACAAAAATACATGTGATCATACTGATTTCAGAGTTAATGACTGCTATTTAAAATATAATCCATCAATGTTATACCATTTTAATTACAACTTATGATCTCATTCTGCATATTATCTCCAGCATGGAACCTCTTAATAACCTCTGTGTGAGACAGACACCTTTCTGTTTTTAATCTAATTTAATGAGACTGATTATCAACATTAATTATAGGTGGTCAGTTTTATATTCTATGTGATCAAAGTAGGTTTTGTTTGATTAATGAATCTTAAATCAACATATTCAGAGTATGTCACCATGACGAACTGGAAGGAACAACAAACCGGATCACACTTTTATACTTGGCAAACATCTGGCCTTAATTGTAGGTTAGTGTTTT
>JAAIIK010013903.1:13802-21202 GCA_014706435.1 Silurus glanis | reverse complement strand
TTGAAAGCTCCTGAAGAGGTGACCACTGGAGAACACAAATCAACATAGTCATAAACTTGAACATTTTAAATGGGAGAGAAGCAGGTGGATTAGCATCGTTACCGAAATGGACCCATTCTGTTTTATTCCCCTCTTCATGACCAGGTTCATTGCATCAACGTCATTCAATGATTTTCGTTTCTCAGCGAAAGCCAGAAAGGTTTCATCTTCCTCAATGTAGATGAGAGCTGGGATTCTGTATATTGTATTTGGGGACTCTGTGTTTCTAAACAACACATCTGTTTTTATTGGTGGTAGACTGCAGGAAGAGTTTGTTGAACCACAGTTTCCCATTTCTCCACAATGTTTCTTTACCTGGAAACGCAGATGAGAATCAGATGAAGTGACTTTCCTACTGCCCCTAAAGAGGCACTGAAATTCAGATATTAACCTTTTAGCCTTCGCCACAGATTTTAGGACTCACAGCTGAAATGCACGACTTAACTTTTAATGTTAAACGTGCTACACACACAATTTAAATGTCTTTGGAAAGAAGACACTTTGAGTTTCACTGCCAATCATCAAAGTTGCTATTGCTCAAAAATATAATAGTTCTAGATGATGAAGTGCCATGGATATACATTTCCTGCATTGAACATTATTTTTATTTCATATACAGTGGTACCTCGACATACGAGTTTAATTCGTTCCGTAATCTTGCTCGTATGTCAAATTGCTTGTATTTCTAAGCAAATTTCCCATTGAAATTAATTGAAATGCCATTAATCCGTTCCATCCCCCAAAATGCACCCCAGTTGTTTTTGTTACGTGTTTTTGAATGAGAAAAATTTATTTATAAATGACAAATATTGTATAAAAACATAATAAAAGAGAATGTAAAGATATAATAAGGTTTTATTCAGTGTATTTTCCTTGGAGTGTGTGTGTGTGTGTGTGAGTGTGTGTGTGTGTGTGAGTGTGTGTGTGTGTGTGTGTGTGAGTGTGTGTGTGTGTGTGAGTGAGTGAGTGAGTGAGTGTGTGGAGGGGGGGGTGGTAGAGGTGATAAGCGGAGGCGGAGGGAAAACTCGTTTTTTACTATCACTCCTGTACACTACGTATCCCTAAACTTTAAAATTTTTACTTTTTCTTCTTTGCTTATCTTAATTTTCGTCACAATCTTCGCTTTCTGTCTTCGATTCGCCATCTAGCAGCGGCGTCTCGAGCTCGTATCTCAAGTTTTTGCTCGCGTATCAAAGCAAAAAATCGACCGAGTGACGACTCGTATCTCAAAAAACTCGTATGTTAGGGCACTCGTATGTCGAGGTACCACTGTATTAAAACACGAAATCAGTCCTGGAGCAATCCAGAAAAGTTTTTTCCATAATGCTACAGGCTGGAAATGAAAGTTTTTAAATGAATGGTGATATAAAGAGGAGACCCACGCCCACATTCCACCTCTTTTACTGTTATTTCTTTATTTTAGTGTGTTTGTAACACTATATTCTACCAGCCTGTTTTGTAATGTAAGTAGTGCATTTTTGTGTGCATGTTGTTGTGTGCTGCTTACACACATTCAGCAAATACATTCGTTATACATTTTCCATTATAAAACAGTGATCTGAAATTGCGGCTTGAGGCTCAGAGCTTTAGAATGATGTCTGGTATATGGTAAATCATGGGATCTCGACACTTGGCGCTGAAGGTTAAGAAGTTAAGCAGCAGGTAAAACTTGTTAAAGTTACATTGTTGAATGTATATTTTCAGTTTAAGTTTAAATACAGTAAATGTGCATTTGTAAAACTCTTTTGGAATTTTGTGTGAAATTCCAGAACACACATGATCCTCCTCCAAAAAATAAAGGTAGATTTCACTCACCTCTTGTTCTATGCTTTTCTGCAGTGTTGATATTGTGGATGAGCCCCAGAGCAGGTGGACGAGTGAACAGTCTCCTCTGAAGAGAACCTCCTCTGGGTAAATATATACTCGTACATGGGTGTTGTTTATCTGCATACTGCTGAATACTCATAAGAAACCCAACAAGAACTCAGCCAGTTGGATACTGTAATGGAACACGATATGCATATTCATTACTGTTCGCAGAGAGAAAAAGGGGGGGGGGGGGTGTCGAAATCCTAGGGCGTTTAAAGTGAAACAGAACACTGGATGTGATATCAGCATGATGGAATCTCTAATGTTTATGAAGGGAAATTTCCACTTTCATTAATCACCACCTTGCCAGATTTCCTTCTCATGTTGAGGCTGTGAACTTCCCCTCACCACCGTGGGCTTGCTCCTAATCAATCTGAATCTTTATCTGGAATTTTGTAAAGATGCTTTCTAGCAGTTTCTCTAGTTAAAGAGCTGCACATTGGGACGGGGAGATATGAGCATAGAACAGTATTTCAGCCATGACCTCATTTGAAGGTTTGTATCCATTTGGAAAATGCATCCCCTCCCCAGCAAACCTGTCTGCCCAGACATGAGAACTGCAGCCATGTGGGCCTGTGCAAACCTGAAGGACAGAAGGTCTGCTTTGACTAATGGTGCTTTGAGATCTCTGCACTGCTCTGCTCCTCAAGGAATAAGACCTTATGGATATCTAGGTGGGGACATACTTTTGGAATGAAACACATGCAGAGATGTTGCCTGGCTAGTTTTTTTTTTTTTAATTTGAAGCTTTATGTAGATGGAGAAGAGTGTCTGAGAGTTACAGCCAGTGCACACATCCAGCTTTCATAAACATTTACTGTTTACATCCTCCAGTGTCTCGAAAAGTGCCAAGAGCTTCTTCTTCTTCTTCTTCTTTCGGCTGCTCCCATTAGGGGTCGCCACAGCGCATGTCCTCTACATCTGCCTCTTTTACACCAACTACCTGCATGTCTTCCCTCACCACATCCATAAACCTCCTCCTTGGCCTTCCTCTTTTCCTCCTACCTGGTGGCTCCATCCTCAGCATTCTTCTACCAATATAATCCATGTCCCTCCTCTGCACATGTCCAAACCATCTCAATCTCGCCTCCCTCACCTTGTCACCAAAACATCCTACATGCGCTGTCCCTCTAATAAACTCATTTCTAATCTTATCCATCCTCGTCACTCCCAACGAAAACCTTAACATCTTCAGCTCTGCTACCTCCAGCTCCACCTCCTGTCTTTTACTCAATGCCACTGTCTCTAATCCATACAACATCGCAGGTCTCACCACAGACCTATAAACTTTCCCTTTCATTCTTGCAGATACTCTTCTATCACAAATCACTCCTGTCACTCTTCTCCACCCACTCCACCCTGCCTGCACTCTTTTCTTTACTTCCCTAAAACACTCTCCATTACTCTGCACTGTTGACCCCAGGTACCTGAATTCCTCCACCTTCTCCAGCTCTTCTCCCTGCAACCGCACAACTCCACTGCCCTCCCTCTCATTCACACACATGTATTCTGTCTTACTCCTACTGAGTTTCATTCCCCTTCTCTCCAGCGCATATCTCCACCTCTCCAGGCTCTTCTCAACCTGCTCCCTACTCTCACAACAAATCACAATATCATCCGCAAACATCATAGTCCAGGGAGACTCCTGTCTGACCTCGTCCGTCAACCTGTCCATCACCACTGCAAACAGGAAAGGGCTCAGGGCCGATCCTTGATGCAGTCCAACCTTCACCCTGAACCAGTCTGTCGTTCCTACTGCACACTTCACTGCCGTCACACTGTCCTCATACATGTCTTGCACCACCCTCACATACTTCTCTGACACACCTGACTTCCTCATACAATACCACAACTCCTCTCTCCACCCTGTCGTACGCCTTCTCTAAATCCACAAATACACAATGCAATTCCTTCTGACCTTCTCTATACTTCTCCATCAACATTCTTAAAGCAAATAAGGCATCTGTGGTGCTCTTCCTCGGCATGAAACCATACTGTTGCTCACAGATGGTCACCTCTTCTCTCAGCCTGGCTTCCACTACTCTTTCCCATAACTTCATGGTGTGGCTGATCAACTTAATTCCCCTGTAGTTACTGCAAGACTGCACATCTCCTTTATGCTTAAAGATCGGTACCAGCACACTTCTTCTCCATTCCTCAGGCATCCTCTCACCTTCCAAAATCCTGTTGAACAATCTGGTCAAAAACTCCACTGCCATTTCTCCTAAACATCTCCACGCTTCTACCGGTATGTCATCTGGTCCAACCGACTTTCCACTCTTCATCCTCTTAATCGCTGCTCTCACTTCCTCCTTACTAATCCTATCCACTTCCTGCTTCACCAACTCCACATCATCCAACCTTCTCTCTCTCTGATTTTCCTCATTCATCAGCTGCTCAAAATACTCCCTCCACCTTCTCAACACACTCTCCTCACTAGTCAACACATTTCCCTCTCCATCCTTTATTGCTCTAACTTGCAGTACATCCTTCCCAGCTCGGTCCCTCTGCCTGGCCAATCGGTACAAATCCTTTTCTCCTTCCTTAGTGTCCAAACTCTCATACAGCTCCTCATATGCCTTTTCCTTGGCTTTCGCCACATCCCTCTTCACCTGCTGCTGCATCTCCTTGTACTCCTGCCTACTTTTCTCATCACTCTGTCTATCCCACTTCTGTTTTGCCAACCTCTTTCTCCTTATGCTCTCCTGCACTTCCTCATTCCACCACCACGTCTCCTTGTCTTGCTTTCTATTTCCAGATGTTACACCAAGTACTTTTCTAGCTGCCTCCCTCATCACTCCTGCAGTAGTTGCCCAAACATCCAACACCTCCTTAACACCACTGAGCCTCTGTCTGACCTCTTCCCTGAACCTCACACTACACTCTTCCTCCTTCAGTTTCCACCATCTTATTCTTCTTTCAGTCCTCACTCTCCTCCTCTTCTTCTTCACCTCCAAAACCATCCTACAGACCACCATCCGATGCTGTCTAGCTACACTGTCCCCCGCCAACACCTTACAGTCTCCAATCTCCTTTAGGTTGCATCTCCTGCATAGAACATAGTCCACCTGTGTGCACCTTCCTCCACTCTTATACGTCACCCTATGAACCTCCTTCTTCTTAAAATAAGTGTTCACCACTGCCATTTCCATCCTTTTAGCAAAATCCACCACCATCTGCCCTTCCACATTCCTCTCCTTAAAACCATACCTACCCATCACCTCCTCATCACCTCTGTTCCCTTCACCTACATGCCCATTAAAGTCTGCCCCAATCACCAATCGTTCTTTCCTAGGTTCACCATCAACCACTTCATCTAACTCACTCCAGAATCTTTCCTTCTCCTCCATCTCACAGCCAACTTGTGGAGCATAGGCACTGATGACATTTATCATCATCCCTTCAACTTCCACCTTCACGATCATCACCCTATCAGAAACTCTCTTCACCTCCACTACACTCTTACTGTACTCTTCCTTCAGAATCACCCCTACACCATTTCTCTTTCCATCCACACCATGATAAAACAGTTTAAACCACCTCCAATGCTCCTGGCCTTACTCCCTTTCCACTTGGTCTCCTGAACACACAGCATATCTACTTTTCTCCTCTCCATCATATCAGCTATCTCTCTCCCTTTACCCGTCATAGTACCAACATTTAGAGTACCAACCCGAACCTCCACTCTCCTACACTGCTCCTTTCCCTGTCGTCTCTGTAGACGTCTTCCTCCTCTCCTTCTCCTCCTTCGGCCAACAGTAGCCCAATTTCCACCGGTACCCTGTCGGCTAACGATACCTGTGGCGGTCGTTGTTAACCCGGGCCTCGACCGATCCGGTATGAAATTCTCATTTGTGATCCGCATATTTGATTTGGCACATGTTTTACGCTGGATGCCCTTCCTAACGCAACCCTCCCCATTTATCCGGGCTTGGGACCGGCACTAAGAGTGCACTGGCTTGTGCCTCCCTAATGGCTGGGTTGCCAAGAGCTTCTAAATGTCTAAAAAAAAAAAAAAAACCCTGTTGAGGTGGAGTAATATTATAAAAATTAACACAAGACTAAGAATTAGTTTTAGATGTACAGTAGATCCTCAGCTATTTATTTTTAAGACAATCAGTGACTCATTTCACCACCTGTGTACCAGGACGGAGTTTAAACCTGATGTGCACTGTGTGATTATTAACTCGGGTTTCCTTTGAGGTTGAGGCTTAAAATGCTGAAACCCTATTGTTATTGTAGAGATTATCATTATTATTATTATTATAATAAATTTTATTTTTTTTTGTATGTGGTGTTTTTGCGCCCTATAACTTATCGAGCAGACTAAACCGTAAGGCCTAGAGAGTACAATGTGGGAAATTAAGTTTTTTGGACTGTAGCGCCCCCTTTGGCCAACTGGGTTGATACTTTGTCAACCTCTGCCCAAATCGCTCAACCAGTCGTAGACTCGAACCTTTCAGATGGAATCATTGGGTCAAACAAAGAAAATGCATATTGGTGTATTTTCTCTACAAAGTTCGCTTCTCTTAAAATTGAGTTATGTTAAAAACATACTTTTGTGAATTAGTTCTAGGTTTTTCATCCGTTCGGGAACAGAGCCAGTGCAGAAATGTTCACTGGTCAGTGCCTATCAATGATTATCAAAAAAACGTTCCACTTCCTTCTCAGCGTTCAAAGGGTCACCAAAATGTTCAAAATAGGCAAAATAGCAATAACTCGTGATTAATCATGAGCTCAATCTTTGGTCAAATAAAAAAATTCATATCTTTTCCACTTGGTGGCGCTAAACAAAAAATAAAAGGCTATAACTAAGCAACCGTTCATCCGATCAACTTGAAACTTGGCAGGCAGTGTCTCTGTCCAATGTGCCGTAAGATTTCATGGGAATATTTGCGCATCTCAAAAAACATGGCTGCCATCTGCCAACTACTTGTTAGACCTGTTAGACAATGTTACCAGAGGCGTATTACAGTGAAACTCGGTGGGCATGTTCCTAATGTCTTTTTCCTTATGAACTTCAGTACCTCAAGTGCTTAAACCCTGCTAATCGCTGCTTGCAGTTATATTTATTATTATTATTTTTTATAAATAGTATTATTCGTTTTGTTGAATGTACCCCTAATTATTTAAAGTCCTTTAATCTTCCAATATGAATACTAAAATACTGGTTAATATTTGAAAACACTTTTAATTAGACAATAAAACAACATCTACAGAGCAATTTTCAACCTCCTCATCAACATCAGCCTCAACATCTGTAATAAAGTTCTACATGTGATCAGTACATGCAGGTTATTCAAGACTAAAATGTTCAGTATCAGAGTAACACACGTCACCTGACAGGACGTTTTACACCTGCATTGGATTCGACTGTAATGAAGCTTACACACAGCTGAGAAACATGAGGCATGTAAATACATTTACACACAGAGTAGAACACAGATCACTTAGTTCAGCAGAATTCTGTCTTCTGTTCTTCAAGTGCAGGT
>JAAIIK010013865.1:13665-33596 GCA_014706435.1 Silurus glanis | reverse complement strand
TATATATATATATATATATATATATATATATATATATATATATAAAATTATGTTAATGAACATTCAAGATCATTTTAAATTTTCATAATAATTATATTTTTTATCCAAGGTCATATTTTTGTCCAAACTTTTGTCATTTCACTTTTTAATTTTTCGTTTTTAATTTTTCGCACTTATTGTATCTTTTAGCTTTTGTTTTCATGAAATTATTCTCAAGATTATGAAAATTCATAATTTCAGCATTATCAATTATTTTTAAGAAAACAGTCGCATTTTTCTAAAAACATGATTTGTCGTAATTTTTTTATTGTTCCTTTATTAATTGCTAATTTTTCCCATTATTCATAAAATGTAGAATATTAAAATTTATTGGTTCATAATTACTATCGTATATTTATTTATTTTTATTAAAGGTTAAATTTTTTGACAAAACATGGTTTGGCATGTGACAGTTTTTTGTTCACATATTACACATTTTAGCAGATTTTCATAAATGTAAATAATATGAAAAATATATATTAATGTATATAATATGGAAAAATCATATGTTCAAAATAACTGTTTAATGAAAAAACGATTTGTCAGTCACCATTTCGTTTATCGATTAGATTTTGAACCTTTGGACGGTCTTTAATAAAATTATGCTTTCGATTATGAAAATTCATATTTTTATAACAACTCTTTCGTGATCCACATATATAGGTTTAATAATAACTATCATTTTTTTTTATATGAAAAGTCATTATTGTAAAAAAATAGACACTTTAATGGTTTTTAATGTAATTTTGCTTAAGATTATGAAAATGTATAATTTCATCATTATCAATTCTTTAAAAAAAAAAAAAACATTTTTGTAAAGACACGATTTGTCATGTCACCTTTTGGATTTTCATTTATGTATTGCACCTTTTAACTTTTTTTTCATCAAATTATTCCCACGAATGTGAAAATTCATTTTGTTCATCATTTTTTTTAAATGAAAAAAGTCATTTTTGTCAAAACATGATTTGTCCAGTTACCATTCGTTCATTTATTGAACCTTTTAATGTTTTTTCATTAAATTATTCTCAAGAACATGAAAATTCATCTTATCATTTTTTTGTAATGAAAATCTTTGTCAAAACATTGAACGAAAAACAAAAAGGTGAAATTACAATCATTGTACCTTTTAAACCTGTTTAATGAAATTGTGCATACGATTATGAAATTAATAATTTCATAAGAACTACATTCTTTTTATGAAAACGGTCATTTTTACAAAATAAATATCATTTGATTTTATATAAAAAGTCATTTTTCATCACAACTTGATTTGTCATGTCAACTTTTTCTTTTTTGTTTAGATATAGAAATTTGACGCGTTTTTTTTTTAATAAAGTTATGTTTAAGATGATGAAAATTCATAATTTCATAATTTATTTTATGAATTTTTATTGTTCCCTCAGTTATTGCCCATTTTACCAGTTATTCATAAAATCATGCTTTAAAATATAAAAATTTATGTTTTCATAATTATCATTTATTTATTTATTTTTTTTAATCAAAAGTCATATTTTTGTTCAACATGTTTTGTCATTCCACATTTTTGTTTTTTATTCACTTATTGTACCTAATGTCATAATTTATTTATTTTTTATCACTTTTAATTGTTTCTTCAGTTATTGCCCATTTTACTGGTTATTTATAAAATTATGCTTAAGAATATGAAAATTCATATTTTATAATAACTATTGTTTATTTATTTTTTATTAAAATTAAATTTTTTGTCAAAGCATCATTTGGGATGTGACTTTTTAGTTTTCATTCCCTTATTACACCTTTTCATAAAAGTATGCTTAATATGAAAAATCATATTTTCATAATAACTACCATTTCTTTTTATGAAAAGGGTCAGATTTTCAAAACTTGATTTGTCATTTCACCTGTTTGTTTTCCATTTAAAGTATATTTTCACAATTATATTTTTTTCATTAAAAAAATATTTTTGTAAAAACATGATTTTTCATGTCACCTTTTCCTTTTTCGTTCAGTTATTTGGCTTTTTAAATGGTCTTTAATTAAAGTTTTCTTACGATTATGAAAATAAATAACTACCATTTCTTTTAATAAAAAATTTCATTATTTTTGTCAAACATGATTTGTCATTTCACCTACTCATTTGTCGTTCACTTATTGGACCTTTAAACGGTTTTTCATGAAATTATAATGAATATGAATTCATGAATATGAATATTTCATGAATATGAATTCAGATTTTCATTATACAATCATATGTTTTCATGGAAAAAGTCATACATTTGTAAAAACATGATTTGTCATGTTACCTTTTCATTTGTTGTTCATTTATTGCAACTTTTAACAGTTTTTCATGAAATTATTTCTCACGAAAATGAAAATTCATATTTTCATAATTATAATGTTTAAGAAAACAGTCGTATTTTTGTAAAAACATGTCCATGGCACCTTTTTGGGTTTTTTTTTACTTATTGCACCTTTTAACGTTTTTTATGAAATTATTCTCACAAATATGAAAAGTAAAATTGTCATAACTATAATATTTGATTTATGAAAAAAAGTCATTTTTTTTTTGTCAAAACTTGATTTGTCATGTCACCTTTTCGTTTTTCATTCACTTATTGTTCTATTTAAAGTTTATCATGAAAATATTATCAAGAATAAGAAAATTAATATTGCCTATTTTTTTCATGAGAAAAATATTTTTGTAAAAACATAATTTGTCATGTCACCATTACATTTTTCGTTTGCTTATTGCCTATTTTATACGGTTATGATAATTATGCTAATGAATATACAAAATCATATTTTCATAATATTGTTTTTATCAAGTCATATTTTTGTCCAAAGGTTTTATTTCACCTTTTCGTTTTTCGTTCACTTATTGTACCGTTTAACATTTTTTATGAAATATTTCTCAATAATATGAAAATTCATAGTTTCATGATTATTTTTTATGACAAAAGTCATATTTTTGTAAAAACATGATTTGTCATTTTACCTTTTCGTTTTCCGTTCACAACTTTACAATTTGACGTTTTTTCATGAAAATTATCTCAAGAATATGAACATTCTTATTTTTTTCATGAAAAAATGTTTTTTTTCGTAAAACATGATTTGTTATGTAACCTTTTCGTTTGTCGTTCAATCATTGTACCATTTAACGGTTTTTCATGAAATTATTCTCACGAATATGAAAATGTATATTTTCATAAATATCTATTTATTTTTACTTACTTATTGCTCCTTTAAATTAAATTAATTTAAAGAACTGCCCCAGGAAATTATGTTAATGAACATACAAAATCATATTTTCATAATTTTCATTTTTTTAACAAAAGTCATATTTTCATAATAACTGTCATATTAAAAGTCATATTTTTCTCCAAATATGATTTGTCATGTCATCTTTTCGTTTTTCATTTATGTATTGCACCTTTTAACGTTTTTTCATGAAATTATTCTCACGAATAAGAAAATTCAAATTTTTTTTAAAAAATTTTTTTATATGAAAAAAAGTCATTTTTGACAAAACATGATTTGTCCTGTTACCATTTCATTTTCGTTCATTTCGATCTCCGCCCTGCTTAAAGCTCTCCAGGAAAGCTCTGCTCCGCCTCAGGTTCTCCAGGGGATCTCCACCGTGCTCCAGGCCATCCAGGACGGCTCCGTTCTGCTCCAGGACCTCCAGGAGCTCTCCAGTCTGCTCCAGAACCTCAGAGAGAACTCAGCTTCGCTCCAGAATCCCGAGGAGAGCTCCGTTCCGCCTCAGCACCTCCCGGAGAGCTCGGCTCCGCCCCAGGTCCTTCCAGAGCGCTCCACTCCGCACCAGATCAGCCTAGAGCTCTCAGCTCCACCCCAGGTCAACCAGGAGAGCTCGGCTCCGCTCCAGGCTCCTCAAGTAAGCTCAGCCTCGCTCCAGGTTCTCCAAGTGAGCTTGGCTCCACCCCAGAACCTCCCGGAAAGCTCGGCTCCGCCCCAGGACCTCCCGGAAAGCTCGGCTCTGCCCCAGGACCTCCCGGAAAGCTCGGCTCCGCCCCAGGACTTCCCGGAAGGCTCATCTCCGCTCCTGGTCTCCGCTGAGAGCTCCGCCCCGCTTCTGGTCTCCGCTGAGAGCTCCGCCCTGCTCCAGGTCCCTCAAGAGCGCTCAGCCTCACTCCCGGTGGTCCAGGAGAGCTCGACTCCGCTCCAGGTTCTCCAAGGGAGCCCCTCTCTGTCTCCGAGCGACCCCACGAGCTCCTCTCCGTCTCCGAGCGACCCCGCGAGCTCCTCTCCGTCTCCGAGCGACCCCGCGAGCTCCTCTCCATCTCCGAGCGACCCCCGCGAGCTCCTCTCCGTCTCCGAGCGACCCCGTGAGCTCCTCTCCGTCTCCGAGCGACCCCGTGAGCTCCTCTCTGTCCCCGAGCGACCCCGTGAGCTCCTCTCTGTCCCCGAGCGACCCCCGTGAGCTCCTCTCTGTTCCCGAGCGACCCCGAGAGCTCGGTTTCGCTCCAGAGAGTCCCCGAGAGCTCGGTTCCGCTCCAGAGAGTCCCCGAGAGCTCCGCGCCGCTCCAGTGTCCCAAGGAGAGCTCCACGTTGCTCCTGGACCTCCGTGAGGGCTCGGTTCCGTCCCAGGATCTCCAGGCGAGCCCCTCTCCGCTCGTGGATCTCCAGGCGAGCCCCTCTCCGCTCGTGGATCTCCAGGCGAGCCCCTCTCCGCTCGTGGATCTCCGGGCGAGCCCCTCTCGGCTCGTGGATCTCCAGGCGAGCCCTTCTCCGCTCCCAGGCTGTCCAGCGAGCTCCGATCCGATCCCGAGGGGCCCAGAGAGCTCCCCTTTGCCCAAGGGGTTCCCCGAGCACTCACCTCGGCTCCAGGACTGCGAAAGGGATGTCAAACCGCTGCCCCCGGGCTCCACCGAGGACCACGGCTCGCCCCACAGTCTCCCGGGTAACGACGTCTCGCTCTCGAACTCCTCAGAGAACGGAGTCTCGCTCCCGGGCTCCTCCCACGACGACGTTTCGCTCCCGAGCTCCTCCCACGCCGACGTCTCGCTCCCGAGCTCCCCGGAGGGCAGTGTCTTGCCCCAGAGACCCCCGGATGGCGACATCAGTCTTCCAGATCCCTCAAAGGAGGACAAAGCACTCCATGGGTCCTCCAAGGGCGTCGCTCGGCCGCCTGACTCCGCCGAGGACGTCCTCCAACTCCCAGTCGGGGTCGTAAGCACCGTCCAGTTCCGGTTCCCCGCCGAGGAGGGCGCTCTGCCTCTGATAGCTGCCGGGGATTTCGCTCCGTCTCCGGCCTCCATTCAGGGGGCCTACCAGCCGGTAAGCCCCACTAACTGCTCTACCCCGCCTCCGGCAGTCACCTGGGTTGTCTCTCCCTTCCAGGTCCCCGTGGATGGGAAGGCTCCTGTCCAGACCTCCGCCAAGAACATCGCCCAGCCTCAGGTCGGCACCAGGGACGTTGCGCCCTTCCAGGTCGATGTGGTTGAAGGGGCCCCATTCCAGGCCTTCGCGGGAGCAGTCAATCCATTCCGGGTTCCCGTGGTGGCCGGCTCGCCTCTACAAACCACCGCCGAGGACGTCTCTCAGCTTCCGGTCTCCCCTGAGGGCGTGGTTCCGCCTCCAGTCTCCCCTGAGGGCGTCGTGTGGCTCCTGACCTCCGAGGTGGGCACTGTTCGGCTCCTGGTTTCCGTAGGTGACGCCTCTCCATCTCCGGTCGACGCCAGGGGCTTCACTCCGTTCCTGGCCGTCGTGTTGGGCTGTGCTCCGCCCCTGGGTCCCGCGGTGTCCATGGTCCCCTTCCAGCTCTCCTCGGGGTTGATCGTTCCGCCTCGGGTCCTCCCCGGCTCTCCCCGGCTCCGTGGCGGTTCCAGCCGGGTCCCTTTGGGCCCTGGACGATCGGTGGGGCCCTCCTCCGAGTGCCCCGGCCCACCGGGATTTCTATGGATTGGGGGCATCCGGTGCCACCCCTTCGGGGGGGGGGGGGGTGTCAGGAATCCCCCTGCCATGCCCCCTTCGGAGGCTGTAAAACCTTGGGATTCCCCGACACACTGCGTTCCTGCTCTCGTGCGTGCCCCGCCCGAACGGATCTGCTCGCAATCAGGCTTCACAAGAAGCACCGGAGGCTCATTTCATTCGCCCATCACACCACCTATATAAACCCCACACTCACATACTCACGCGGTCCGTTATTGTATGTACGTGTGTCTATGTTCGTGTGGTTCTGTGCAGGTTCCTGGTGGTGTGCTCCGCATATGCTTCTCCCGCTACGCACCTTCTTCCGCTACGCACCTTCTCAGCCCAGACTCTTCGCTCTCTCCACGGTGGCGTGTGCCTTTCCCCGCGCACCTCGGACTTCAGACGCTTCCCCGTCGCTGCCTCCGCGTCGCGCTTCCTCCATCACGCACCGTGGATGTTATTAATATATAAAGGACTGCCTTTTTCCGGATTTATCCCGCTCTGCGGGTGCTTTGTTTTGGCTCTGCCTTTTTGTGAAATAAACACGCCTGCTTTGATTCCGGCTTCCGCCTCCATGTCTCGCAGCGTGACAATTGTACAGTTTAACAGTTTTTCATGAACTATTTCTCAATAATATGAAAATTCAACTCAAATAATCATGAAAAATGATTATTTTTAATGAAAAAAGTCATATTTTTGTAAAAACATGATTTGTCATTTTACCTATTCGTTTTTCGTGCTCATGTTAGTTCTCACTCTCCAGTGATCTGTATTGTTTAATGACTATAATCACACTCTTGATGTCACCCAAATGAGGATGGGTTTCCCTTTTGAGTCTGGTTCCTCTCAAGGTTTCTTCCTCATGACATCTAAGGGAGTTTTTCCTCGCCACAGTCGCCACGGCTTGCTCATCAGGGATAAATGCACACCATTCACATTGACTGTTGATCTCTGTAAAGCTGCTTTGAGACAATGTCTGTTGTAAAAAGCGCTATAGAAATAAACTTGACTTGGCTTGACTTGAAAGCCGAGTTTAATAGGGTTGGTGAGTGCAGGTGCATCATGCACTGTGCAAAATTCAGTCAGAAGTCATGTATGGAGTTGCCTATGTGGTTAAACACCTTGGCTATGCGGAGAAAACAGAGAGACCGCATGACGTCTTGACTCATCGTGCATAATAGGGTGCATAAAGTTCACCTATGTGATTTATTTTAGGTCAGCTTCAGCTATCAGTAGTAAAATCTAGTAATATATAATATAATTCAGCAATATGCTACAGATAACATATAACATTGCTTATATTAGTTTAAATCTAAGCTTTATACATATAACCATTACTCAGCATTTAAAAAAAAACTTTCTTTCGGCTTCTCCCATTAGGGGTCGCCACAGCGGACCATCCGCATGTTTGATTTGGCACGTTTTTACGCTGGATGCCCTTCCTAACACAACCCTCCCCATTTATCCAGGCTTGGGACCGGCACTAAGGGTTGTGCAACCCTAATGGCTGGGGTTGGTTCCCTGACCGGGGCTTGAACCCGGGCCGCAGCGGTGAGAGCGCCGCATCCTAACCACTAGACCACCAGGGAACCAACCATTACTCAGCATTAATATAGTATAATACTTAGCTTCGCAGAGAACTCTGTGTATAAAGAGAATTCAGACAAAATCAATAATCATGCTATCATGCTTTAGATTAAAGTTTATCATATATAAAGTTTAGCATACATTATATAATCAAAATGCTTGTAAATGTAATTCATGTCATATAGACGAGTAAGCAGATACGGCTAACTGATTAGGTTAGGGATTAGAAAAACAGGCAGTTTTAGAAAAATAAGGGGAAAAATGTAGAGGCGCCATGAGTATGAACCGGAAGAGATATTCGAGTTGGAAAATAGAGACGCATATAAGGACCATTTACATTCACATTTACATTTGCGGCATTTAGCAGACGCCCTTATCCAGAGCGACGTACAAAAGTGCTTTGAGTCTCTAGTAATGACTAAATCTACACTGGTATGCTAGATTACAAACTTAATATAAATATAACCCTTGAATTCTACAAACTTGGAAAGTGCTAATTTAAGTATTTCAGGAAGAGGTAGGTCTTCAGTCGTTGCTTGAAGATAGTCAGGGACTCTGCTGTACGGACATCTAGGGGAAGTTCATTCCACCACCTCGGTGACAGAACAGAGAAGAGCATTGAAGTGTACTTACCTCTCATTCTGAGAGAAGGTGGTACCAGTCGAGCAGTGCTGGAGGATCTCAGACAGCGTGGTGCAGTGCGAGATGTGATGAGGTCACTGAGGTAAGATGGTGCTGGTCCATTTTTGGCTTTGTAGGCAAGCATCAGTGTTTTGAATCTGATACGTGCAGCTACTGGAAGCCAGTGAAGGGAGCGCAGCAGTGGGGTGGTGTGGGAGAACTTGGGCTGGTTGAACACAAGTCGTGCAGCTGCGTTTTGGATCATTTGCAGTGGATGAATAGCGTTCAGGGGAAGACCCGCCAGCAAAGAGTTGCAGTAGTCAAGTCTCGAAATGACAAGAGACTGAACAAGCACCTGGGCAGCCTGTATGGAGAGAAATGGTCGAATCCTTCGGATGTTATAGAGAAGAAATCGACAAGAACGAGCAACATTAGCGACATGTGGGAAGAAGGACAGTTCATTGTCCATAGCTACCCCAAGGTTACGAGCAGTGGCTGAAGGGGAGAGCAGAGAGTCATGAAGTGTTATTTGGAGATCTTGACCTGGAGATGAATCACCTGGGATGACTAGCAGTTCTGTTTTGCTGGGGTTGAGTTTTAGTTGGTAAGCACTCATCCATGAAGATATGTCTGTCAAGCATGCTGATATCCGAGCAGAAGCTGTGGTATCTGATGGAGGGAAAGAAAAGATTAGTTGAGTGTCATCTGCATAGCAGTGATAAGAAAACCCATGTGAGGATATGACTTCACCAATGGAGTGGGTATAGAGGGAGAAAAGGAGGGGACCAAGTACCGAGCCTTGTGGAACACCAGTGGTGAGTCTGCATGGGGCAGATGTGGATCCCCTCCATGTTACCTGGTATGAGCGACCTTCCAGGTAGAAAGCAAACCATTCCCATGCTGTTCCACAGATGCCAAGGCTTTTGAGGGTTGACAAAAGTGTCTTGTGGTTAACTGTGTCAAATGCTGCTGAAAGGTCCAGTACAGATGACAGCTTGGCTGACCGAGCAGCATGCAGTTTCTCAGAAACAGCCAAAAGGGCCGTCTCTGTGGAATGTGCCGCTTTGAACCCAGACTGGTTAGGATCATGGAGGTTGTTCTGTGAGAGATAGACAGACAGTTGGTTAAAAACAGTGCGTTCCAGAGATTTAGAAAGAAAGGAGAGAAGTGATACCGGTCTGTAGTTGTTGATGTCTGATGGACCCAGAGCAGGTTTCTTCAAGATGGGAATGACCCTTGCTTGCTTGAAGGTAGTTGGTACATAGCCAGATGTTAATGACCCATTAATGATTGTGGAGATGAAGGGCAGGAGATCTTGTGTGATGGTCTGAAGCATAGTTGAAGGGAGTGGGTCCAGAGGACAGGTGGTGGGATTGCAAGATTGGATGACTTGCAGTATCTCATCTTCTGTTAAGGTTGAGAAGCTTGACAGAGACGTAGTGGATTGTCGGCTGAGTTGTGTAGTCATTGTTGGGGAGGAAGTGAAGGTCTGGCAGATTTTCTTAATCTTCTCATCATAGAAGGAGGCAAAGTCATTAGCAGTCAGGGAGGATGGAGCAGGTGCAGCAGGGGGGTTGAGTAGTGAAGAGAAGATGTTGTGAAGCTTACGAGGATCTTGTGCAGAGGCCTCAAGCTTTTCCTTGTAGAAGGCAGTTTTGGCAGAAGTCACCTCCAAAGAAAATTTGGTCAGGAGTGCGCGGTAAGATGCGAGGTCTACATCGAGTTGTGATTTTTTCCACTTCCTCTCTGCAGATCTGAGTGTATGGCCTGTTTTCTGGACCAATAGTCACTCCAGAAAACAGGCCAGTAGCAAGTGGTGACCACATACACCAGGCAAAGGGTTTCGGCCGGAAGGAAAAGATAGGAAAGTATAACATAAAATAAAAATAGTAAAACAAGCAAGCAGCATTCAGGCAAAATGTCTTAACTATACCCAAACATCATATGCACATACACTCACTGGCCACTTTATTAGGTACACCATACTAGTACCTGGTTGGACCCCTTTTTGCTTTCAGAACTGCCTTAATCCTTCGTGGCATAGATTCAACAAGGTACTGGAAACATTCCTCAGAGATTTTGGTCCATATTGACATGATAGCATCACGCAGTTGCTGCAGATTTTTTGGCTGCACATCCATGATGCGAATCTCCCATTCCACCACATCCCAAAGGTGCTCTATTGGATTGAGATCTGGTGACTGCGGAGGCCATTTGAGTACAGTGAACTCATTGTCATGTTCAAGAAACCAGTCTGAAATGATTCGCGCTTTATGACATGGCGCGTTATCCTGCTGGAAGTAGCCATCAGAAGATGGGTACACTGTGGTCATAAAGGGATGGACATGGTCAGCAACAATACTCAGGTAGGCTCAATTGGTACTAATGGGCCCAAAGTGTGCCAAGAATATATCCCCCACACCATTACACCACCACCACCAGCCTGAACCATTGATACAAGGCAGGATGGATCCATGCTTTCATGTTGTTGACGCCAAATTCTGACCCTACCATCCGAATGTAGCAGCAGAAATCGAGACTCATCAGACCAGGCAACGTTTTTCCAATCTTCTATTGTCCAATTTTGGTGAGCCTGTGCGAATTGTAGCCTCAGTTTCCTGTTCTTAGCTGTCAGGAGTGGCACCCGGTGTGGTCTTCTGCTGCTGTAGCCCATCCGCCTCAAGGTTCGACGTGTTGTGCATTCAGAGATGCTCTTCTGCATACCTCGGTTGTAACGAGTGGTTATTTGAGTTACTGTTGCCTTTCTATCAGCTCGAACCAGTCTGGCCATTCTCCTCTGACCTCTGGCATCAACAAGGCATTTGCGCCCACAGAACTTCCGCTCACTGGATATTTTCTCTTTTTCTGACCATTCTCTGTAAACCCTAGAGATGGTTGGGCATGAAAATCCCAGTAGATCAGCAGTTTCTGAAATACTCAGACCAGCCCGTCTGGCACCAACAACCATGCCACGTTAAAAGTCACTTAAATCACCTTTCCTCCCCATTCTGACGCTCGGTTTGAACTGCAGCAGTTCGTCTTGACCATGTCTACATGCCTAAATGCATTGAGTTGCTGCCATGTGAGTGGCTGATTAGAAATTTGCGTTAACAAGCAGTTGGACAGGTGTACCTAATATAGTGGCCAGTGAGTGTATATTCAAAACACAAGTAGAAACTTAAGTGCAAAAATCATGTAAAAATATAAAAGATGATGAGAGTATTAGGTTACTTATGTGGTAACTCATTGGACGCAACTGCCGTCAGACCCAGAATCTTTGAAACTGTTTCACAGTGAGTGACTGGCCTTCTCTCACTCACTCTCTTGATAGCCGTGAGGATGGATTCGATTCGAGCAGGAGACAACTGTGCCTGCATTATGTTTGAATCCCATTCTACGCCTAAGTAGGTGGTTAACTGTGATGGAGAAATCCTGGAGCAAGACCAGAGGGAAGGACACAGTATTAGTAAGCTTTGGCCCCGAAAGTGAACCTCAGGAACTTCTTGTGAGACGGAAGGATGGATACATGAAAGTATGCATCCTTCAGATCTATGTTTGCTTGTCCCTGTCCCTGCCCCCACCCCGGAAGACACGAAGCAGGACAAACCCTGACCTCTCCAGCTGACTTCAAAGCAGCATTCAACTGATAACACAAGCCAGTCTCTATACCTTACACAGTCCACACACACACACACACACACACACAGATAACCCCCTGGCCTCTCTGGTTGACTTCACAAGGACCCTCAAACCATAAAACAATTCACACAGACATTGTGCTCTATGCTCCATCCGTTCAAAAGCCTTCAGTTTGTACTATCCTGGTCATAGATTTGCGGTAACACCAGACTACATAATCAACTAGATATAAATGATTTCAGGAGTTAATCAAGAATTATACATTTATTTGCCAGGCAATAAGCAATAAACAATAGTCACATCTAAAACAAATAATAGAAGAAAGTTACATAACATGATCAGCATAAAACCATATAATTTAGCAACGCAGTTTACTAAAGAATTGTTAAAGAATTACTGTACCTGGCAATAGAGACACACAGAGACTGTGTGGGAAGTTCTGACTACAGATAGCTTTCCGGAGTGTTTCGCCAATTTTGCTTAAATACCCAAACCATCGTAAACACTTGTAAATCTAAAGTGATAAAAGCTTTGCAAACCCTTTTTTGGGACGGGATGTGACCTAAGGATCTTCTCCGGGGCAACCCTTATGTCAGTTTAACAGAATGTCCCCAAACCTGAGGTCTGTTCTATTGATATGGGACTGAGATCATATTTCCAATCAGACTGAGACCTTTAAAATGATACCAAACATGTAAAGGTAAAATGTATACATTCATTATTACATTATGCAAGTAAAGTAGCTTGAATTCCGGGACCTTCTAAGTCACCTTTCCATGACCCGGCCATCCCACCAGGAGGGAAAGAGGGGGCTCAAGGATGGGTGACTGGGCAGCTGAACAAGTGGCTTTCCTCAGATCAAAGAGATCCTTTCCTCAGATTAGAAGGTTTATTGTTTTGTTGCATGGTAGTTCTCGGGATTTGGCCTCATGAAGTTTCATGGCAGTTCTCGGGGTCTGGGATCATGAACATATCTGACCACCCTTACACACACCAAGTACATAAAGTTATTCGGTGGTGGTCCTGATGCAGGAAACTTATTGAAGACTGTATACAGGACATGCAGTATCTCAGTGATGCCTGAAAATCTGGACTTTGCTACAGTATTGCAACATTTGAGTGGTGATAACAGAAGGCTAGTTTTGAATCTCCCCCCTAATGAGCAGAATACCAGCAGAGCTTTTGAAGAAGTACAAGCTGAGTATAGTGATATGCAGACATCTCTTGACTCATTAGCTGATTTCTAAGAGAGATGCCAGCACATTGGCGAATCTGTATGTTCATACCGCCATTGCTCTAGAGGCCACCTCCCGTTCAGTCTAAGAGGTGCAGTATGAAGGCCAACCTTTTCCAGCTCGAGATAGCAAACTGACTTGTCAGTTCATTAGAGGATTAAGTGATGAGAAGGATTATCACAGGCTGGCACTGTCAGAACTCAGAACTCGTCTCTGAGTGGACCTATCACAGGTGGATTCTTCGTTGTAATTGATTCCCAGTGTAACACTTAATAATAATAATAAAATAGAATAGACCTCAAAAACCAATGAAGCATCTTCAGTCTCTGATGAGGAAAAGCAAAACTTCTTTATTGCAGACACATTCCAAAGAGCTCAATAGAAGGTTGTCACTCAATCACATCAAAATAACCAAGCACACTCATTCTTTATACACACACATATTTATACCCTGGTGTCACATGGCACCTCTATTGTTTCCATTTTCCTTACCTCAACAACATTGTGCTTAATATTAAGTTATCTTTTTTTACCTCCTTTTTTTCATTTACCCTTATCTCTTAAATGTGATTCTCCTCCCCTCCTTGTGAGTCTATATTTGGACTTCCTGTTTTACCCAGTTACCATTATTTTCTGCCTTTTTGTGCTATACTTAAAAAAAAATAATAATTGTTTGTTATTAAACCTTCACTTCCTTAGGTTCAGCTTCATTTTGTACTCAACCTTCGTGTGTGAACAATTATTTCTGCAGCCTATTTTCCTAATATTCCTAATATTCCTATTTGCTAATATTCTTTTTACTTAGATTATGTGCTCATATACTGTATTGTTCTACTTATTCATGTCAGTACTTTAAGTTATTATATGCCTTAATCGTTATATGTTTTAGAGCTGTTTGGAACATTCTCCAAAAACAATATTGTCTATTTCAAATTCTCTCCCTTGCCTCCGAGCTCGCACAATTTATTGAGCATCTCTTTCTCAGCTGTTTCAGAAACTCCCTTTCTGCCTCCTCGCATTGTGCAACGTATTCTAACGCATGATGTGTGCACACAGACCTCACCTGACCTCCCTGTTGTTTGGCATCAGGAGATGCAGACTGACAACCAAGACTATGGCGATCTATGCCATTGTGCACTTGCACCAACTCGACCATCCTCCCCTTATCCTTCCTACTGGTCTCCTACTGATTACACTCCTACATCCCCTGTTCTTTCTCCCAACTATTATTTTCCTCCCATGCCTTCACCTAAATCTGACTCTAATTATTCCCACATATCTTCTCCAACTACCATGGCCTACAGGCTCTTTTATTCCAATAAGCATGCCTTTTAATTCATCTGCACACACACTCATAACCTTAGTTAAGCCCTATTCTACTCTATGTGTTAGTATAAGTATAATTTTACTTGGAGTAAATAGGCTAGATATGTTTGATTATGACATAGGCTACATTAGATTAGATTAGATTAGATTCAACTTTATTGTCATTACACATGTACAAGTACAAGGCAACGAAATGCAGTTTGGGTCTAACCAGAGTGCAATAACAGCAAGTGCAGGATATACAGTTTTTACATGATTTACATAGTTAAATAGAATGATAATATAGACTATAAACAGTAATTTAAAGATGTATATGTACTATAAATGTAGTATACAGGTGAATATATATGTGCTAAGAACATAATATACAGATTAATATATATGTACTATGAAAATAATTACAGATGAATATGAATATATATGTACTATGAACAATAGTATACAGATGAAATTATATATATATGGTATATGGTCCAGATCTACAAGTTTGGCTATTAGCTTGGATGGAATGATGGTATTGAATGCTGAGCTGAAGTCAACAAACAGCATACGTGCATAAGTGTTCTTATTGTCCAAGTGTGTGAGCACAGAGTGCAGTGCCATGGAAACTGCATCTTCTGTGCTCCTATTGCTTCGGTAGGCAAACTGGTGAGGGTCTAATGTGGATGGCAGAGAGTCCTTCAGGTGAGCCAGGACCAGCCGCTCAAAGCACTTCATGACAATGGGTGTCAGTGCTACAGGGCGGTAGTCGTTCAGGCACGTTGGGCTGGAGTGTTTCGGCACTGGCACAATGGAGGTGCATTTAAAGCAAGTGGGAACAGCTGCTTGGGCAAGAGACAGGTTGAAGATGTCGGTAAAGACCCCAGCGAGCTGCACAGCACATGCCCTGAGTACGCGTCCAGGGATGTTGTCTGGTCCAGCGGCTTTGTGTGCGCTGATCCGGCTAAGTGCACTGCAGACATCTGTGGAGGAGAGTGTGAATGGAGAGTGATCAGCCGAGTGTTTGAGCTTTGTGGCAGTTTCTTTGTTGTCTCTCTCAAAGCGAGCATAAAAGTCATTACAGTTTTTCTCAACTGCTTTCAGTCATTTCTCAGATCAGAATTGAAGTTTGCAGATCTCAAAGTGCATTTCTCAAAACAACACGTACAAACTGCACAACATAGTGGATAACCGGAAAATACGCATCACCTGCTCAAAATGCTTTGTCTATCGTGCAAAAGCGTGTTTTTTCATCAATTATTGTGTCAGAGGCAGCAGAATCCCATGTCATTTTTTCAACAATGTGAACGTGACAGGCAAAATTATTAGTCATGTTGTCAGTAGAACATCATACTCAGTTTTATTTATTTAAATTATACTCAAGTCAGGTTTTTATGACTAGAAACCACTAAATTACCGTACTGGTGTGTGCCATAATTTACAGTGTCCCTCCGGTAAAAAAATAAGTTACTTTTGCAAACCATTGTGCATCAACCAGGTGTTACAGTAATTTACATGGTATGAATAGATAATTTTTCTGATTGATTCCATCTAACCTCAGTTAACCAATCAACATCGACCCACGTAACAGTATATGGAAGAATCGAAACAAAAGATCAGACTGTATTCACATTTTTACTGTACTGTCAATAGTGGTACTTACATACAGAAAACAAAGGAAACTACACATAGGCTATTTACCAACAAATGAAAACCTGAAAAAGACAAAGTGGGAAAAACTATACATGTACAGAAGGTAAAGGTGAAATTATATGGCAGTTTTCCTATGCGTCATGTCGGTCCTCTCTGTTGGGCCACAGATTCTCATCCACATCACAACATATATTTTCCCTTGCTATGCATGGTGGAAAGAATCTTCTTGAGTGCCTAATCCAGCCTCTGCATGCATCTGCTGAGATGTCCTCACATGCTGCATCCATGGCAGCCAGCAGTGTCATCCGTGTATGGGGCTGATGATTATAAACCTTCTACCTCCAAGCCGAGAAAAACTCTTCAATTGGGTTCAGGAACGGGGAGTAGGGTGGAAGGAATTAAATCAGCATCCTGCGGCGGTGGACAAACCACTGCCTGATGTTGTCAGAGTGATGGAAACTGACATTGTCACAAATTACTACATACTTTGGTAGATCATCTCGATTGAGGTCCCTCTCATCTTCAGGAATGACATTTCTATAGAGATTGTCGAAGAATGTAAGGAGATGCTGTGTGTTGTACGGTCCCATCTTTCACTCTGTCAGCATTTCTTTCAAAGGGTACATTGTACAGCTGCTTCATGGTGATTACATGTCTTTTCAAGACCCTGTCTATAGTTGAAATGCTCACAGATTGTATATTTTCAAAGATACTGTTGTCTTCAACAATAGCACTTTGTATCTCCCTTAGTCTTATGGCATTGTTAGACATAACCATGTTGCAAATTGCTTCCTCCTGCTGAGGTGTGAAAAGGGGCCCTCTGCCACCCCTGCGAGGTTGTCTTGCAGTCCTACATGAGAAAACATATTGTAAATTATAGAAGTATAAGGATCACAGGATTTTGATTCATACAGTAAATAACTAAGAATACTGTATGCATGGAAAACCTAAGGTGTGTTACAGTATACGTAACAGTAAGTCTACAGTATTACTTTACTATACAGTACATTACATACCTGTTCTCTCTACGAAATGTTTGAATTATTGATGACACAGTTGTTCTTCCAACATTTGGCTGCACCCTTCGACCAGCCTCTTCCATTGTAAGGCCATGATTGATAACGTGATCCACCAGTGTGGCCCTGATTTCATCTGGAATCGCTGTGTATCTTTGGCATCTTATACCCCTTCCTCTTCTGTGTCTCTGTACTCTTCCACCACGCAGTCTTAATCCTCTTCTTCTTCCTTCAGCTTCCATTATCAGAAAGGGGAACACTTGTGTTGTGCACTGTATATATATGTGACCCTGCCAAATCAGTCTTCATGAGTTGCACCTCTGAGCTATTTCACAGAACTGGTTGATCATTGGTTAGTCTAGAGTTGCACATGTTTCTCTTTGTTAACGAAGGTGAAGACTCACCTGAGAGCAATTTGTCAATTCTGGACATATTTCTTAGCAAACATGTACTCACAATTTGTAGAAATCTGTACAGACATACAATTCTGAGAACATGTTCACTCATTTTGATAGTACACACTTCCAACCTGAGAAAAAGACTAATTGGTTTGGTGGTTGTGACATTTTAGCTGAGAACCAGGACAAGTTATTTTGCACAGCAGGACAAAAGCAACAAGAATTGTCAAAAGCAGCTGACAGATGTACAGAACCATTAGCATGTTGTCCAAAAGCAATTGCAAATTGATGAAAACAACAAGACATTGCTGATATGATGTGAAGAACTGACAACAGGTTCTGACGGTGGGACGAGTAGTTTTGAGAAATGCAGTTCTGTTGTGAGAAATGACTGAAAGCAGTTGAGAAAAACTGTAAGCTCATTCAAAAAGAGGACATCAGTGGTAGCGGGGGTGGAGTGGGAGGATTTGTAATCACTGATGGCCTGGATGCCTTGCCACATGCGTCGAGGTTCAGAGTTGGAAAAATGTTCCTCTATCTTTTGCTTGTAGCAGTGCTTGGCCTCTTTGATGCCCCTCTTCAGGTTAGCTCTGGATGTGCTGTAGGCCTGAGCGTCACCTGACCTGAAGGCAGTAGTGCGTGCCTTCAACAGGAGGCGCACCCCCTTGTTCATCCATGGCTTCTGATTTGGGTATGTGATGATCTGTTTCTGAGTAGTAACACTGTCTATGGTTGAACTGATGTAATCCAGTACAGAGGAGGTGTAGCAGTTGATGTCTGTGTGAGAGTCACTGGTGGCCTGAGAAGCAAATGTACTCCAGTCTGTGTGTAAAAACCTTTCCTGAAGTGTGAAATCTGCCTCTGCGGGCCACACCTTGATGGTTCTCACTGATGGCTGCACCCGATTGATGAGGGGTGCATATTTGGGGGTGAGAAACAAAGATGTACATAGGTTTAATCAAACTATTTATGTTACATTTATGGTGTCTAATAGGTTGTACACTAATTATTAGCTAAATATGTTTGCTTAATTACGATCTAAGTTAGTTTCATTAAAATAAATTGGATTAAAAAAAATTTCTCGACAGCACCAATGAAGCCTAGTTCTACGTTTTTGTGAGCTTCAAGCAGAACTTTGTAACTTTCCTCTGGAGATAAAGTTTCAAACACAGGAAAAAAATACAAAATGACATATGCCCAGGCTCAGTTTACAACTGCCAGTAGTAACCAGAATGAAGAAAAACAGATAACAGAGAAAATTAACAGACAGAATTCAGATTTGACTGAAATAACAGTCTTGGTAAAAAAACTGTTGAGCAGCCAGGAGGATCAGAAAAAATTGTTTGATGCAGCTGGAAGCATCACCATGGACAATCGTATCTTATGTTGGTGTGCTTTGCATCAACCTAAAGATTTTGGGAAGGGTCTTCACAAATGTTTCTGTTTCTTTGTCCATGTAACAGAGTATCGGTCAAAGGTCCCATTGCTAATTGGGACTAATGTGATAAGGGTTTCCAGAGATGACCTCAAAGGGTCATATGGCAAAAAATGTCTGGCCAAAGTGAAATTGGCTTATCATGAGTGGCACACTGCATTCATGGCTCTAAGGAAAAGTGAACCTGGTGGAGCTAAGGGCAAAGATGTACAGTACAGTATGCTAGCCACAGAATAAAAATACCTACTGGTAAGGAGCAGGATGTTATTGGTAGAGCTATGGGTGGGCCAAAGTAACCACAGTACACAGTTCTGGTGAAGAATGAGCCCTCAAAAAAACTTCCAGAAGGCCTTATAATTGCTAGGCTGCTTGCTAATGTAAAAAAAAAAAAAAAAGTTTGTGTATGTCTGCCTTTTGAATCTGTCTGAGAAGGATGTGATAGTTAACCCAAGGACCCTGTTGGAAGATGGTTTTCTCATCCAAAATGTTTTTTCAAATTAGAGTTTTTAAATCTAAAGTGGGCAGTTACATGACCACCTCTATCATTTCAAACCTTTTCTTTCCAGCCAGTAGCATTATGGAAAAACAATGGCCGATGGAAAATGTAGCCAATGAGTGCAGGATTCTAACGATATATGGTAGGATTTTATTCCCCACGTGTGTGAGTCTTAGTTTTATAACTCTTCACAAACTCTTACTGGTCGAAGCAGCACATGCGTAGTGACGAACCAGGAAGTGATGCAGCTCTCAGTTCGGCACAAACAGCTGTTTATAGCTCCTACTAACTGGACTTTGTTTACAAAAAAAGAAAACAAGGGAAAAAAATGGAAAATCAAAAAAGTTGATTTATCGGAGATTTGCAAAAAAGCAGCAATGTGGAAAATATTTTTGGGGGCGGAGTAACAACAGAGAGTTTGAGATCTACATGGAGATGCGATTTTTACATCTGTAAGTCACAAAATATCTCCCTTTACAGTTTTATACGATTTAACTGGTTTTATTGCCCGTTTGTTTTAATTAGAGAAATGCTTGAAAAGTAAGTGTGTGTGTGTGTGTGTGTGTGTGTGTGTGTGTGTGTGTGTGTGTG
>JAAIIK010013865.1:1792-13655 GCA_014706435.1 Silurus glanis | reverse complement strand
TGTGTGTGTGTGTGTGTGTGTGTGTGTGTGTGTGTGTGTGTGTGTGTTGAGATTGGAATGGTCACATCAATATGAATGGCAATGACTGTAAAACAATAGCTTGTCTGGCTACCTGGTCATCAGTATGAATGCCAAACCAATATCAATAGCCCCAAACATGTATAACAAAAGCCTTTAACCTCTTAGGCTTCGGAGTTTGCATGAGCGCAACTGATAGCCAACCGATAGCCAACCGATGGTCAGCCATTCATTAATATGCAGACTGTATGAATAGAGTATGAATGGCCACCTGAGTTTAGCAGGTGTCTCTCAAACAGGGGGAGGGAGAAAAGGATCAGACATAGTCTCAGATAAATGTTTGTAGGAATCTCATTTGTCATGAAATTCTTCATTACATTTGAAATATAAACTCTTGAGACATGTGGCTTTCAAACCAGTACTTTTCTAGATTGCTCCAGGACTGATTTCATGTATTTATATATGTAGAAAAAAAATTCAATTCAGGATTTATTTTTACAGTACTTAATCATCAGTACTTGATCATCTTAATCATCTATCTTTATCATCTTTTTTTTTACAGTACATAATCATCTATAATTTTGACCAATATCAACTTTGAATAATAGACAGTAAAACTCAAAGTGTCTTCTTTTTTAAAGATATTTAAATTGTGTATGTAGCCCACTTTCATCAGGAACTGTTAACATTTAAATTTAGGTAGGGCATTTCAGCTGTGAGTCCCAAAATCTGAGCTGAAGGCTAGGAGGTTAAATATGTGATGAGCAAAACAAAGTTGGATGCGACAGGACAGCGCTGGGTTTTACAACTTGCCATGCTTGACTTTGCCATTGAGTACAGACAAGGGAAGTCTAACTCTATTGCCCTGAGCACCATGCTAGGAATGTTGTCTGGTCCAGCAGACTTCTGTTGGTTAACTCTGTTTAGAGTTTTCCTCACTTCAGCTGTGGTTAGACAGAGCACCTGGTCACTAGGACAGTTTGGCCCTTGCTGTTCTTAAGGCCGTCTTGTCCTGAAGAGCAGGGGTGGCTCCTGCCGGCCAGGTTTTCACCTGTTTCAGAGCCGTTTAGAGCGTCTAACGAACGGTGTGTATGCTGGAATTAGCATAACAGAGATGTAGTCCAAGTGGACAAGGTGGGGGAAGGGCTCCGCACGATTTGTGCTGGGGGATGTTTGTGTAAACAAGATCCAGTGCATTCGCTCCTCTTGTTGCAAAGTCCACATGATGATTGAGTTTAGGGAGAACAGTCCTGAGATTTACATGGTTGAAATCTCCGGCGATAATAAACAATCCATCGGGGTGAGAATTCTGCAGGTCACTAATAGCGCCATAGAGTTCACACAGTGCCTCCTTAACATTAGTGCTGAGAGGAATGTACACTCCCACAAATAAAACAGTGATGAATTCCCATGGTAAATAAAATGGTCTGCATCTTACAGTCACAAACTCCACTAGCGATGAGCAGTAGCATGAGACAAGTACAGTTATTGCACCATTCCGTGTTTATATAAAAACACACAACCACCGTAAGTCTTACCGCACAGAGCTGCGTTTCTGTCGGCACCAAACACGGTTAGCCCATCTCGCTGGATGGAGGCTTCTGGAACTCTGTCGCTGAGCCACGTCTCAGTGAAAACAAAGATGCAGCAGTCTCTGAACTCTTGCTGGAGACTCTTACCACACTCTCCGCTGGAGTCGGATGTAAACCAGTTTATTGTCCAGGGAGCAGACGTTTGAAAGAAGAATGGACAGAAAAGCCAGCCGGCCAGGGTTAGCATTTAGCCTAGCATGCACACCCGCCCGCTTGTCACTTGTACTATCCACTTCTCCTGGCCACCGGCATCAGGTGACACCGAGGGCTGGGGGCCTGGTCTTTGTGTTCGAGGTCGCAGCAAGTTGAGGTCATGAAGGTTATTAATTACATCATCATGCAGATTAGTGGTTGCATGATTCCTGTACCATAACAGCGTCTGGTGGTCGTACACCTGAACACAGATGTATCTGGTGTTCATGTATTGTGAAAAGTCGGGCTAAATACGGTAAAAGCAACATTTTTGGATCCGGAGAGGCCACTGCGAGCTACTGCCGTGCCGCCATCTTGGATGGAAACATCTCTCTTATTCTTAAAGATCCATACCAGCACACTCCTTCTCCATTCCTCAGGCATCCTCTAACTTTCCAAAATCTTTTTGAACAACCTGGTTAAAAACTCCACTGCTATCTCTCCTAAACATCTCCATGCTTCTACCAGTATGTCATTGGTCCAAACGACTTGCCACTCTTCATCCTCTTAATCGCTGTTCTCACTTCCTCTTTACTAATCCTATCCATTTCCTGCTTCACTATCTCCACACCATCCAACCTTCTCTCGCTCTCATTTTCCTCGTTTATCAGCTGCTCAAAATACTCCCTCCATCTTCTTAACACACTCTTCTCACTAGTCAACAAATTTCCATCTCCATCCTTTATTGCTCTAAATTGCAGCACATCCTTCCCAGCTTGGTCCCTCTGCCTGGCCAATTGGTCTGCTGGCCTTAGTGTCCAACTTTACATACAGCTTCTCATATGCCCTTTCCTTGGCTTTCGCAACACATCCCTCTTTTCTTGCTGCCACATTCCTTGTAGTCCTGCCTACTTTTCTCCTCACTCTGTCGATCCGAATTCTGTTTTGCCAACCTCTTTCTCTTTATGCTCTCCTGCACTTCCTCATTCCACCACCACATCTCTTTGTCTTCCTTTCTATTTCCAGATGTCACACCAAGTACCTTTCTAGCTGTCTGCCTTATCACTTCTGCAGTAGTTGCCTAATCATCCAGCACCTCTTCACCACCACCAAGCACCTGTCTGACCTCTTCACTGAATCTCACACTACAGTATTCCTCCTTTAGATTCATCCATCTTATTCTTTTAGTCCTCACTCTCCTCCTCTTCTTCTTCACCTCCAATACCATCCTAGTGTCTAGCTACACTGTCCCCTGCCAACACCTTACAGTCTCCAATCTCCTTCAGGTTGCATCTCCTACATAGAACATAGTCCACCTGTGTGCACCTTCCTCCACTCTTATACATTACCCTATTATCCTCCTTCTTCTTAAAATACATATTCACCACTGGCATTTCCATCCTATTAGCAAAATCTACCACCATCTGCCCTTCAACATTCCACTCCTTAAGGCAATACCTACCTATCACCTCCTCATCACCTCTGTTCCCTTCACCTACATGCCCATTAAAGTCTGCCCCATTCACCAATCTTTCATTCCTAGGTACACTTTCTACCACTTCATCTAATTCACTCCAGAATTTTTCCTTCTCCTCCATCTCACAACCCACTTGTGAAGCATAGGCACTGAAGACATTTATCATCACCCCTTTCACCCCTGAACTTTCAGCTTCACATTCATAACCCTATCAGAAATTTTCCTGGCCTTACTCCCTTTCCACTTGGTCTCCTGGACACACAACACATCTACCTTTCTCCTTTCCATCATATCAGCTAACTCTCTACCTTTACCAGTCATAGTACCAACATTTAAAGTACCAACACTCTCCTACACTTCTCCTTTCCCTGCTGTCTCTCTAGATGTCTTCCTCCTCCTCTTCTCCTCCTTCGGCCAACAGTAGCCCAATTTCCACTGGTACCCTGTTGGCTAACAATACCTGTGGCGGTCGTTGGTAACCTGGGCCTCGACCGATCTGGTATGGGTTTCTGATTCGTGATCCGCATATTTGATTTGGCACATTATATGCTGGATGACCTTCCTAATGCAACCCTCTCGATTACTAAGAGTGCACTGGCTTGTGCAAACCTAATGGCTGGGTTTGTCAAAAGCTGCAATACAGTCGAGCAAAACAATTAAGGAGACACCATCCTGATCAGAGGCCAATAACAGGTCATTAACCAGTGCTGTCTCTGTGTTATGATAAGGCCTAAATCCTGACTGAAACATTCAAATATTTTTATTCCTAAGTAGATGTGAGCATATCTGCTGTGATACAACTTTTTTCCTAAATCTTGGTGAAAAAGGGGAGGTTTGATATTGGCCTATAGTTGGACAGCTGACAAGCGTCAAGGTCAGGGTTCTTAAGTAGGGGCTTGATAATGTTGTAGAAACGACTCACAGTTACAGGTTTTGCTTCCAGAAGATAACAGCCTTTATTATCACTCAACAAAAGTCAGAGTTGGTTCCCCGAGCAACTCCCCTCTCCGGCCTCACTTCCACATTATATATCCCTGAACCACAGTGCATTTCTATATATCCCACTTCTCCATCCATACATTGTTCACCCAACATCTGTGTCTACCGTATTTTCTGGACTATAAGCAGCTACTTTTTTCGCACGCTTTGAACCCCGCGGCTTAAACAATGAAGCAGCTAATTTATGGAATTTTCTGGCTTTTTCCCGGTTTCACAAGTTTTAAGCCAAAAAACTGAGCCCCATAACATTAGACCAATGAAATTCTTCATATCAAATCGGGTGCGCTCCCACTGAATCGGCCTGCACCACATCATAAATATGGATGAGGTTCCTCTGACGTTTGACCTGCCTCTCACTCAGACTGGCAACAGGAAAGGCGAATCATTCGTTACGGTGAAAACAACCGGGCATGAAAAAAACGCACTTCACCTGTGTTCTGAGCTGCACGGCATCGGGAGAAAAGCTTCCACTGATGGTGATTTTTTAACGCACGACGATGCCAAAAGAAAAGAAATTGTGAAAGGAAGGAGGAAGACAGTGGAATGACTTTCTTGGTAGGCTACTGTTTGGATACAAGCCATGTAACAGGCACTGTCTTTCGTTAAAGCCTGTTTAAAGTTCATTAGTTTCAGTGTAGGCACCTGCAGCTTATAGACAGGTGCGGCATATTTATGTTCAAAATAAAAATCTTTGTAAAATTCAGTGGGTGCGGCTTATATTTGGGTTCGCTTAATAGTCCGGAAATTACGGTAATTTGGGGCTTCCTTTATACATACAATGGTGGTACTAAAATGTCTAGGTACAAATACACACACATAAGCTAAAAATATGTATATGCATGGCAAATTCCTGTACGCACACATATTAGAAGAACATTTTAATAGAAGATACATACACAGGTTGTGTATATATATTTGATTAATGTTATACTTCCACAATAACTGCCAGTTTGAACAATTTAGGTACATACCAGTGCTGATGGAAGAGTAGAACAGGTTCAATTACTTTTTTTTTATTTTGATGAGGAAATAAATGAAATTAAGTAATTCTCTTGAATAGGAGTAAAACTTTGTAATTGGTTGTCTGGTATAATTACAGTGCTATCTACAGGGTTATTTATAAAATATTTTGGATTTATCTTCTTCTTTTTCTTTCGGCTGCTCCCATTAGGGGTCGCCACAGCGGATCATCCGTCTCCATACCACCCTGTCCTCTACATCTGCCTCTTTTACACCAACTACCTGCATGTCTTCTCTCACCACATCCATGAACCTCCTCCTTGGCCTTCCTCTTTTCCTCCTGCCTGGCGGCTCCATCCTCAGCATTCTCCTACCAATATAACTCATGTCCCTCCTCTGCACATGTCCAAACCATCTCAATCTCGCCTCCCTCACCTTGTCACCAAAACGTCCAACATGCGCTGTCCCTCTAATAAACTCATTTCTAATCTTGTCCATCCTCGTCACTCCCAACGAAAACCTTAACATCTTCAGCTCTGCTACCTCCAGCTCCGCCTCCTGCCTTTTACTCAATGCCACTGTCTCTAAACCATACAACATCGCAGGTCTCACCACAGTCCTATAAACTTTTCCTTTCATTCTTGCAGATACCCTTCTATCACAAATCACTCCTGTCACTCTTCTCCACCCACTCCACCCTGCCTGCACGCTTTTCTTTACTTCCCTAACACACTCCCCATTACTTTGCACTGTTGACCCCAGGTACCTGAACTCCTCCACCTTCTCCACCTCTTCTCCCTGCAACCGCACCACTCCACTGCCCTCCCTCTCATTTACGCACATGTACTCTGTCTTACTCCTACTGACTTTCATTCCCCTCCTCTCCAGCGCGTACCTCCACCTCTCCAGGCTCTTCTCAACCTGCTCACTACTCTCACCACAAATAACAATATCATCCGCAAACATCATAGTCCAGGGAGACTCCTGTCTGACCTCGTCAGTCAACCTGTCCATCACCATTGCAAACAGGAAAGGGCTCAGGGCCGATCCTTGATGCAGTCCGACCTTCACCTTGAACCAGTCTGTCGTTCCCACTGCACACTTCACTGCTGTCACACTGTCCTCATACATGTCCTGCACCACCCTCACATACTTCTCTGACACACCTGACTCCCTCATACAATACCACAACTCCTCTCTTGGCACTCTGTCGTACGCTTTCTCTAAATCCACAAATACACAATGCAGCTCCTTCTCACCTTCTCTATACTTCTCCATCAACGTTCTCAAAGCAAATAAGGCATCTGTGGTGCTCTTCCTCGGCATGAAACCATACTGTTGCTCACAGATGGTCACCTCTTCTCTCAGCCTGGCTTCCACTACTCTTTCCCATAACTTCATGGTGTGACTGATCAACTGAATTCCCCTGTAGTTACTGCAGGTCTGCACATCTCCCTTATGCTTAAAGATCGGTACCAGCACACTCCTTCTCCATTCCTCAGGCATCGTCTCACCTTCCAAAATCTTGTTAAACAATCTGGTTAAAAACTCCACTGCCATCTCACCTAAACATCTCCATGCTTCTACCGGTATGTCATCTGGTCCAACCGACTTTCCACTCTTCATCCTCTTAATCGCTGCTCTCACTTCCTCCTTACTAATCCTATCCACTTCCTGCTTTACTAACTCCACATCATCCAACCTTCTCTCTCTCTCATTTTCCTCGTTCATCAGCTGCTCAAAATACTCCCTCCATCTTCTCAACACACTTTCCTCACTAGTCAACACATTTCCATCTCCATCCTTTATTGCTCTAACTTGCAACACATCCTTCCCAGCTCGATCTCTCTGCCTGGCCAATCGGTACAAATCCTTTTCTCCTTCCTTAGTGTTCAACCTCTCATACAGCTCCTCATATGCCTTTTCCTTGGCTTTCGCCACATCCCTCTTTACCTGCTGCCGCATCTCCTTGTACTCCTGCCTACTTTTCTCATCACCCTGTCGATCCCACTTCTGTTTTGTTAACCTCTTTCCCCTTATGCTCTCCTGCACTTCCTCATTCCACCACCACGTCTCTTTCTCTTCCTTTCTATTTCCAGATGTCACACCAAGTACTTTTCTAGCTGCCTCCCTCATCACTCCTGCAGTAGTTTCCCAATCATCCAGCACCTCTCCACCACCACCGAGCCTCTGTCCGACCTCTTCCCTGAACCTCACACTACAGTCTTCCTCCTTCAGTTTCCACCATCTTATTCTTCTTTCAGTCCTCACTCTCCTTCTCTTCTTTTTCACCTCCAAAACCATCCTACAGACCACCATCCGATGCTGTCTAGCTACACTGTCCCCTGCCAACACCTTACAGTCTCCAATCTCCTTCAGGTTGCATCTCCTACATAGAACATAGTCCACCTGTGTGCACCTTCCTCCACTCTTATACGTCACCCTATGATCCTCCTTCTTCTTAAAATACGTATTCACCACTGCCATTTCCATCCTTTTAGCAAAATCTACCACCATCTGCCCTTCCACATTTCTCTCCTTTAGGCCATACCTACCCATAACCTCCTCATCACCTCTGTTCCCCTCACCTACATGTCCATTAAAGTCTGCCCCAATCACCAATCGTTCATTTCTAGGTACACCATCTACCACTTCATCTAATTCACTCCAGAATCTTTCCTTCTCCTCCATCTCACAGCCGACTTGTGGAGCATAGGCACTGATGACATTTATCATCATCCCTTCAACTTCCACCTTCACGATCATCACCCTATCAGAAACTCTCTTCACCTCCACTACACTCTTACTGTACTCTTCCTTCAGAATCACCCCTACACCATTTCTCTTTCCATCCACACCATGATAGAATAGTTTAAACCCACCTCCAATGTTTCTGGCCTTACTCCCTTTCCACTTGGTCTCCTGAACACACAACATATCTACCTTTCTCCTCTCCATCATATCAGCTAACTCTCTCCCTTTACCAGTCATAGTGCCAACATTTAAAGTACCAACCCGAACCTCCACTCTCCTACACTTCTCCTTTCCCTGTCGCCTCCGTAGACGTCTTCCTCCTCTCCTTCTCCTCCTTCGGCCAACAGTAGCCCAATTTCCACCGGTACCCTGTTGGCTAACGATACCTGTGGCGGTCGTTGTTAACCCGGGCCTCGACCGATCCGGTATGAAATTCTTATTTGTGATCCGCATATTTGATTTGGCACATGTTTTACGCTGGATGCCCTTCCTAACGCAACCCTCCCCATTTACCCGGGCTTGGGACCGGCACTAAGAGTGCACTGGCTTGTGCCCCCCTAATGGCTGGGTTTGATTATAAAATACTACTACTGACGTATAAAGCACTTAACGGTCTCGCACCGCAGTATCTGAGTGAACTACTTTACCAGTATGATCCTCCACGCCTACTTAGATCAAAAGGTGCAGGCTATCTTTTGGTTCCTCAAATAATGAAGACTACAGCAGGGGGCAGATCTTTCTCTTATAAAGCCCCACAGTTATAGAACAGCCTTCCAATCAGTGTTCGGGACTCAGACACAGTCTCAGTGTTCAAGTCGAGGTTGAAAACGTATTTATTTAGTCAAGCCTTTGATCAGTATTTTATTTTTTTTTAGGTAAAGGAGCAGATCTGGAGGGATCATGGATATAGAGTGTTTGGTGAACTGGGATATTTGTATGCTGTCGTCCCCTCACATTCACACGTTCACTCAGTTCCCCTTCAGGAACTCGAGCTGCGTCGAAACGCTATGGGAACGCCCCTGCGTGACCGCACTCTGAACCACATGTGTAATCTGACCAATAGGCGTTTGGAACGTGACATCATCAGCGGGCGTCGTCGCGTAAACAGGAAGCTACAAATGGCTGCGAGATGGACAAGACGCTAGCTTCTGCTCGTTCAGGTAAGCGCTGTTTCGCTGTGTTTTTCTGATCGAGTGATGGCTGGCAGACAGAATTACCGCAAGTGTGTTCATCCGTGTCCGCGTTTTATTACCGGTAAGGATTCGCATGATCGGTGTGTTGTTTGCCTGGGTGTGGAGCATGCACAATCGGCTCTCGAGGGAGTCGATTGCTCGCATTGTAGCCGCATGGCTGTGCGCACGCTAGTGGATCTAGCTTGGCCGGCGGAGCAGCAGAAACAGCGCGCACCCAGTAAGCTGGATGAGCGTTTTCTGCGTCCTGTGTCACTTCCTCCGCGCCGGGGGCCTGCCGTTTTTCCCCGATCTGCACACCGAGGTGTCCAGATCCTGGGAAACCCTGTACTCAGCGCGTACTTCTTCTCACCACTCCTCGTTCTACGTGAACGTGGTTGGGGCTAAGGCGTGCGGCTACGGGGCGATGCCGCGTGTTGAAGAGACGCTAGCCAGCTATCTCTCTCCTAGCGTAGCATCGTCACTGAAGGCTCCGGTGTTCCCTACTAAGCCGCTACGTGCTACATCGGCTTTAGTAGGGAAGGCTTACGCCGCAGCAGGTCAGGCTGCGGGTTGTCTTCACACCATGGGTGTGTTACAGGCTTACCAGGCTGACCTGCTACATGATTTGGATGAGGGACTTAGCTCCGGGTCCGCTGATATTAAGAGGCAGTTTCAGAGGCTGCTGGGTCTCATGGCGGCAGCATCCAGCATAGTTCCGCTCGGGCTCCTGCACATGAGGCCCCTCCAGTGGTGGCTCCGGGGCAGGGGGTTCTCCCTCAGGGGAAACCTGCATCGTACTATCAAGGTCTCGTGGCGTGCCCTTCGAGCCTTGGATGTCTGGAAAGACCGGACGTTTCTGTCCCGTGGCCCGGTGCTGGGGGCTCCGTGTCGTCGCGTGACGCTGACGACGGACGCTTCCCTGACGGGGTGGGGAGCGGTCATGAGTGGCCACTCCGCCCAGGGTCTGTGGAGCGGCCCACGTCTCTCATGGCACATAAATTGCCTGGAGATGATGGCGGTGTTTTTGGGGTTAAAGCACTTCCTCCCGGACCTGAGGGATCGCCATGTATTGGTCCGTACGGACAATACTGCGGTGGTCTCTTACATCAACCACCAGGGGGGTCTCTGGTCTCGCCCCTTGTACAAGCTAGCGCGAACAGTCCTCTTATGGTCTCAGGACAGGCTCCTGTCTTTGAGGGCCATTTACATCCCGGGTCGGTTGAATGTCAGAGCAGATGCCCTGTCGAGGCAGGGGCCGAGGCCTGGGGAATGGCGTCTCCACCCCGAGGTGGTGGGGCTCATATGGCGGAGGTTCTACAGAGCCCAGGTGGATCTTTTTGCGACCCAGGAGACCTCGCACTGTCCCCTTTGGTTCTCTCTCTCTCACCCAGCCCCGTTAGGGCTGGATGCCATGGTACAGTCGTGGAAGAGGCTGCGCCTGTACGTCTTTCCCCCGGTCGCTCTGCTCCCTGGAGTTCTGGAGAGAGTTCGCCGGGACGGAGTCCGTCTCCTCCTGGTAGCGCCTCGTTGGCCGGGCAAGCCATGGTTTGCGGATCTGGTGTCCCTGCTCGAGGGGCCTCCGTGGGAAATTCCTCCCAGGAGGGATCTCCTCTCACAGGCGGGCGGAACCCTGGTTCACCCCCGCCCAGAGTTGTGGAGGCTGTGGCTGTGGCCCCTGAGGGGGTTTACGTGTCTGCCATCGCGGCATATGGCACCCCGCCTGCGGGGCAGTCACTGGGTAGGCACCCACTGGTGACACGTTTCCTCCGCGGCACCCGGAGGCTGAGGCCCGGGACGCGACCCAGAGTGCCTGTCTGGGAGTCCGTGGAGGAAGTCGGAGCAGCTGCTTGTCTGCTATGGCCCTAACAGGAAAGGTTTCCCGGCCAATAAACAGACTTTGAGCAGATGGGTTGTGGATGCGATTGTGTCGGCTCACGAGTCCTCTGGCCTCCCCGCACCGCTCGGGGTCCAAGCTCACTCCACCCGGAGTGTGGCGGCCTCTACGGCCTGGTCCGCTGGAGTGTCCCTCCGGGACATCGGTGACGCTGCGGGTTGGTCCACCCCGCTGACCTTTGTCAGGTTCTATGACCTTGACCTCAGAGCTCCTCTGTCCTACGTGCTGGTGCCGAGGCCCTCACTCTCTCGGCAGGGTCTGGTTAGTGTGGCGTGATTGGACACTCGTTCCCATAGCGTTTCGACGCAGCTCGAGTTCCTGAAGGGGAACGTCTATAGGTTACGACCGTAACCCTAGTTCCCTGAGGGAACGAGATGCTGCGTCTCCGTGCCACACTCCCTGCATCCCTGCGGCGCTTACCTTCTCTCGCAGGAGCTAGCATCTGGTCCATCTCGCAGCCATTTGTAGCTTCCTGTTTACGCAACGTCGCCCGCTGATGACGTCATGTTCCAAACGCCTATTGGTCAGATTACACACGTGGTTCAGAGCGCGGTCACGCAGGGGCGTTCCCATAGCGTTTCGATGCAGCGTCTCGTTCCCTCGGGGAACTAGGGTTACGGTCGTAACCTAGAGACGGTTTGTTGACAGTGGTGTGGTGGGTCGTCTCTTATCCCAGAGATCCCTCATGTCGGTGTTACCTTCTGGTTCTCCCTTTTAGTTATGCTGCCATAGCGAGTCCAAACTGCACAGTGATATTAACTTTCATACATCAATAAGAACACCTAATAATCCATATCCTTCTCTTCCTGTCACCCTCTTCTCTCTCTCTCTCTCTCTCTCTCTCTCTCTCTCTCTCTCTCTCTCT
>JAAIIK010013850.1:0-10885 GCA_014706435.1 Silurus glanis | reverse complement strand
ATGGATATTAAAGTGCAGACTTTAAGAACAAGCTGAGGGGAATTTTACAGGAATGATATGTAGATATTTCTACACACTGTTTTATAAACCTGATGACCCAAATCACCATCGTGTTCTGAAAACACAGAAGAATATTTAAACAGCAGCACCCTAACTTGACACTGTTCTTCAGCAGTTAACGGGGACAGATCAACAGCGTTTATCTTGTCCTGTAGAGAACCAGTAGTTACCTGGGAAGAGACAGTGGCCTGCACACTCATGGGAACATCTTCAACCCCTGGAGGTAAACTCACTACAGTTACTGGACTAATAGTACCCAGGACAGTTCGTGCATAAAGATTAACATCAACTAGACCTACATTGATAACTGGAACATAAACTTGTCCGCAAGCTACCTTAACAATGGCAGGAAAAGCCAAAAGGCCCGCTGCTAACCCACCACTAGAGGGCTCAAACACCACAGTCAATCCAGCATGTTGCTGAGAACAAGTAGCGGGAACAAACTTCATGGTACCGCCTGGTACATGAATACACTTACATCCTCGAACCCGAACCCGGGCTGAAGAGTCTAAAGGGGCCTTCGCCTGAACTTGATGGCATTTCTGTAAGGCTTGTTGCCACAAACTAGGGGCATGCTGCACTAAAGCTGCTTCAAAAAGGGCTGACCCATATTGTCCAAACAATTCGTTATAACATTCCTGAATAATATTCATGCCCAGAACACCGGAGATCTGAGTAGCACCTGGAGGGTCTTTAACTATGAGCACGCCACGTTTAGGAATCACTTTGCCCAAGACTTCAACATCCAGCTCTAAATAGCCTATGTATGGGATATCTAAGCCATTGGCAGCCTTAAGCTGTAACCAATGACAAGAGTGAAGTTTTTCCCTACCCCAATGCTCAAAGTTCTTAAAAAAAAAAGCTTTCAGTCACAGTTGACACCATTGAACCTGTATCTACCAAACAGGGAACTAACACTCCACCCAAACTAACAGTCACATGGGGGCATGGAGATAATAAAGGAGCCATATTTTGTACATCGGGGAAAACATCTGAGCCAAACACCGCCTTCTGAACTGCGGCTCCATAGCACAGAAGGTTCTAGTTTTCCTGAAAAGAAACAGAGGTTTGGGACCTTTGCACCACTGACTGAGGTGGATGTGAGGGAGATCGATCAACCCTTGACCAAGAATTACACTCACGGGCAAAATGGCCAGGCTGTTGGCACCTCCTACAGATAACTGCACCCCGATTAGTGGCATTTGTAACAGGGGGGAAACATCTTGGGGCATTTTGAAGTGAAGACACATTACGAGTTAACTGATCAAGCTGTTCTTGCTGCTTTTTAAGCATCTCTTTAAGCTCAGCTAATTCAGAACCTGTAGACATTGTAGACCCACAAACCCCATACTGCAGCCCATGGGTAGAAGTTGAAAAGCTACGGTCCCTAGGACCCCTCATCATGCCCTCCCGTTCCCATCTAATAGCTTCCCCTCTAACATCAAGTAAAGTAGCCCTAGGGTTTCGACGTACAAACTGTTTTAACTCCCTTCGAAGGGCAGAATCCAGCACATACTCTACAAATTGGTCCCGCAAAAGAACCTCAGAATTAGGCATACCATTGGGAGCATTTTTAATTACTTTTGACATTAAGCCAAGGAGGGCATGTGAAAACTCCTGAAATGTCTCTCCCTCTAATTGTCGTCGAGAAAAGAAATTCTCCTGCAAAACAATATATGAATCCGGGCAACCATACAATTCAGTAAGTATTTGAATAACTCTTTCTGGATCTTCCCGGTCTTCTCTAGGCCTCAATTTTATTTCCTCCCTAGCTTCCCCTTCTAAATGATCATACAAAAAGTGTGCTTTATCAATAATGGATAAGTGGCAAACACGCATACTAGTCTTCACTTCCTCTAACCAATCAGTCAAAGAAATCCCGGTGCGGCCTCTAAAAACAGGGCATTTCCTCTCCCTAGGGACATAAATCAACCTTTCTGTCACTACTGAATTACCATTGGAGGGAGACATTGGGCACACATCTACCCCTCTTTCATTAGACTCAGAGGGTGCAACACCCGGACTTGCCTGTGCCTCAACCCGTTCGTAACGTAGGCGTTCATTATCAGCCTTAAGCTGGGCCACCAAGTCTCGCAATTGCTGCATCTCCTCCTCCATAGTGACAGCCTAATTAGAAAGAAAAGAGAGGAAAATGCACAAAACGACAAAAAAAACCTAATGCGCTAGCTGCTGTTTAAAAATCAAAACACATTAGTATCAAACACCAAAATTAATATCACACACAAAAAAAAAATAAAGAGTCACGTCTCTGCTTTACACACCCAATGAATCCTGCCGACTACGCCAAGATTGTAACCTTTGGTTAAAGGTATTAAAAATAAAAAGGAACCGACTACGCCACCTGGGCTATTTATTCACCCAGGAAAATAGATTGAACACAAAAGAAAAATTAAACCAAAAAAAGTTACAAAAATATGAAGGACCCTGCTGGTTCGGATGGGGTTAAAGACAGAGACGTGACTTTCCAAAAATAGTACAAATTTATTTCACAGAAAATGCTTACAAATATTTTAAAATACCATTTACAGCTTACCAGTTATTTACCCACAATTGGAGAGACTAGATTAATTCCACTTTTTAACAGAAGGGACAAACCACACAGCAAATCAGTGCATAATTCTTAAAAACAATGAAACCAAAAATAAACCAAAAACAAAGCCAACACACAAACATACTCTCCCCTTCTGTTAAAGTCTCGAAAATCTAGGCTCATCAGATAATTACATGTGGAAATAATTATATACAGTGGGTACGGAAAGTATTCAGACCCCCTTAAATTTTTCACTCTTTGTTATATTGCAGCCATTTGCTAAAATCATTTAAGTTCATTTCTTTTCCTCATTAATGTACACATAGCACCCCATATTGACAGAAAAACACAGAATTGTTGACATTGTTGCAGATTTATTAAAAAAGAAAAACTGAAATATCACATGGTCCTAAGTATTCAGACCCTTTGCTCAGTATTTAGTAGAAGCACCCTTTTGCTCTAATACAGCCATGAGTCTTTTTGGGAAAGATGCAACAAGTTTTTCACAACTGGATTTGGGGATCCTCTGCCATTCCTCCTTGTAGATCCTCTCCAGTTCTGTCAGGTTGGATAGTAAACGTTGGTGGACAGCCATTTTTAGGTCTCTCCAGAGATGCTCAATTAGGTTTAAGTCAGGGTTTTGGCTGGGCCATTCAAGAACAGTCACGGAGGTGTTGTGAAGCCACTCCATTATTTTAGCTGTGTGCTTAGGGTCATTGTCTTGTTGGAAGGTGAACCTTCGGCCCAGTCTGAGGTCCAGAGCACTCTGGAGAAGGTTTTCGTCCAGGATATCCCTGTACTTGGCCGCATTCATCTTTCCCTCGATTGCAACCAGTCGTCGTGTGCCTGCAGCTGAAATACACCCCCACAGCATGATGCTGCCACCACCATGCTTCACTGTTGGGACTGTATTGGACAGGTGATGAGCAGTGCCTGGTTTTCTCCACACATACCGCTTAGAATTAAAGCCAAAAAGTTCTATTTTGGTCTCATCAGACCAGAGAATCTTATTTCTCTGTTTTTTAGCAAACTCCATGCGGGCTTTCATGTGTCTTGCACTGAGGACAGGCTTCCGTCGGGCCACTCTGCCATAAAGCCCTGACTGGTGGAGGGCTGCAGTGATGGTTGACTTTCTACAACTTTCTCCCATCTCCCGACTGCATCTCTGGAGCTCAGCCACAGTGATCTTTGGGTTCTTCTTTACCTCTCTCACCAAGGCTCTTCTCCCCCGATAGCTCAGTTTGGCCGGACAGCCAGCTCTAGGAAGGGTTCTGGTCGTCCCAAACGTCTTCCATTTAAGGATTATGGAGGCCACTGTGCTCTTAGGAACCTTAGGTGCAGCAGAAATTTTTTTGTAACCTTGGCCAGATCTGTGCCTTGCCACAATTCTGTCTCTGAGTTCTTCAGGCAGTTCCTTTGTCCTCATGATTCTCATTTGCTCTGACATGCATTGTGATCTGTAAGGTCTTATATAGACCGGTGTGTGGCTTTCCTAATCAAGTCCAATCAGTTTAATCAAACACAGCTGGACTCAAATGAAGGTGTAGAACCATCTCAAGGATGATAAGAAGAAATGTATAGCACCTGAGTTAAATATACGAGTGTCACAGTAAAGGGTCTGAATACTTAGGACCATGTGATATTTCAGTTTTTCTTTTTTATTAAATCTGCAACAATGTCAACAATTCTGTGTTTTTCTGTCAGTATGGGGTGCTATGTGTACATTAATGAGGAAAAGAAATGAACTTAAATGATTTTAGCAAATGGCTGCAATATAACAAAGAGTGAAAAATTTAAGGGGGTCTGAATACTTTCCGTACCCACTGTAAATGGCACATACACTTATATGCCCACAAAGAAAAGCGCAGTACAGCAAAACACAGATAACTCCCGATTAATATTTAAAAAGCATACAAGTGGCTCATGGAGCAAAAATACAAAGCTTGTTAGTTTAATACACTTGCACCAGAGATGAATATCCACGTTCTCACTCCAACATATCACAGAGAACAGTGCGCAAAAAAAAACTCAGTAACACAGCGGTTTACTACCGCGACGTCCGCTTAGTCCCAACTGTACACCAACAGTCTAAATCAGGTTTATAAAACAGTGTGTAGAAATATCTACAAAACAGCATGTAGAAATATCTACAAAACAGCTTGTAGAAACATCTACAAAACAGCAGCTAGCGCTCTTTGGTCGCACCAGGGGAAAGCAACAGGAAAGTATAAGCAAAAAGACCTTTTCTAGCCACACAGCCTACAGATAGGAAAGGTTTCAAAGTGCCCCACTTAACTGTGCTTTTTATAAAGCCACGAACACGCCGACATAATTACGTGGCACAGGTGTGCTCAATGTCAAAGCGCAACTCTGCAGCAGTGGGCGTGTCTTCGGATTTAAAATTAACCCATTATGTATGCCTGTCTATTTGTCTTTATTTTAAAAGCCATTCAACCGGTCACAGATAGAAGACACGGTGTGGAGGTGGAGAGATAAAAGCACTGTCTGAGTGAGGAAACCAACTGCTTACAGGAAATCCAATATTTGTGGCAATAAAAGATGATCATCATCTAATAAATAATGCTAATGTGCTAAATAATGTAGTAAATAACACTGATGTAGTAAATAACGCTAATTTAGTAAATAACACTAATGTAGTAAATAACACTAATTTAGTAAATAACGCTAATGTAGTAAATAACACTAATTTAGTAAATAACGCTAATGTAGTAAATAACACTAATTTAGTAAATAACACTAAAGTAGTAAATAACACTAATGTAGTAAATAACGCTAATGTAGTAAATAACACTGATGTAGTAAATAACACTAATGTAGTAAATAACACTGATGTAGTAAATAACACTAATTTAGTAAATAACACTAAAGTAGTAAATAACACTAATGTAGTAAATAACGCTAATGTAGTAAATAACACTGATGTAGTAAATAACGCTGATGTAGTAAATAACACTGATGTAGTAAATAACGCTGATGTAGTAAATAACGCTGATGTAGTAAATAACACTAATTTAGTAAATAACGCTAATGTAGTAAATAACACTGATGTAGTAAATAACACTGATGTAGTAAATAACACTAATGTAGTAAATAACACTGATGTAGTAAATAACGCTAATGTAGTAAATAACGCTAATGTAGTAAATAACGCTGATGTAGTAAATAACGCTAATGTAGTAAATAACACTAATTTAGTAAATAACGCTGTTAGTGTTAAAACTGTTTTCACACTATCTCACACACATTCCTTTGTCCGTTCAGTGTCTATAGAATATTTACGATGTTAGTATGTAAGGTAAACAGAGAGTCTTATCTGGGCTCACACATCTCCTGCTAGTATATCCTCTTATCTAAACAGGAAACGGCTTTAGGTCAGCCTTTCTCCCCAATGTGTGTGCGTGTTCGTGTGTGTGTGTGGACTGTATCATCCTGTATGTATATATACGTGTCTGCCGCCTGCAATAAACCCGAAGAGGAACATTTGCTACATTCTGTGTGCGATGTGATCCTTCCCTGAATTCAGAAAGGCATTACGGGTATCGCAGGTTGTATGGAAAACTTCTCCAAGAATTAAGTTTCGTTTGGGCATGATAAAAATCTAACAGTTTTGGTGTCAGAAGCGAGATAGTTTCCGACAATATCCAGAGGGAAATCACGCATCAAGGTGAGTTTTATGTACTTCCTTGTTTGCGGGGATTTTCCCGTTTGACAGCCAATAGGGCTGCAAATGTGTGTTCGTGTCTTGGTTATGCATTAATTGTCGACTTAATGATAATTTCCTTTGGTGGGATGATTTCGTCGCGACATTGGTTTTCCTCACCTTAGATGTAAGATGCAAGATTAGAAGACGTTTTTTTACGGTCTGTCTAATATAGTTGATATTGTCTGAAGTATCCAAAAGAATCCACGATAATTTTGATATGCCCGAAAAAAATAGATAAATGAAAAATGAATTGTTTTAAAAAGAAAAAAAAAAAAAGAAAAGAGAAAAGGAACTGAAGAAAAACGGACATTTTGAAAAAACTTAAAAAATTTTCAAAAGACTTCAATCTTGTTTTGGCTTTAAAGTCTATTTTTTTCTCCTAACTTTCAAAATTTGTGATCCAATGGGAGAGACTGGATTACCTTTTTGTTTGAAGACTGCGATCTCCCTGGTGCCTGCGCAGCTGTATTGTCTGTGTATTAAGTGTTGTGTGTCTGTTCTTTGTTCTGTGTAAAGAAGATGGGTCATAACATTTCTCGCTTACTGCCGGAAGAAAATCCCAAAGATTTTATGTATAGGAATAGTGCTGGTTTTTGGACTAATCCTTATTTAGATAATTTGGCATTATGGAGTGAAATTGTGTCACATCTAGATACTTTTTCCTAGAGATTTAGATGCTGCTAGAGGTTTCTACTATGCTCCAGGTTAAGTTAACCCTTTATGCTCTGCACTGCAACAGGAAGTGGTGCATTCCAGCCTCAGCACAAAACTCAAGGAGGAGGTCCTAGAAAAAAGGGGAAGTTTATCTATTAGGGAATAGATAGAGTTCCAATTTCATGTCCTGTAACTCACCTTTTGCCTGTGGTGACACCGACTGGTACAAATTTTTATCATAGCTTTACAATAATTCCAAACTCGCCTTTAAACCTTTTAGGGAGAGATACGATGCACAAAATGGGAATGGAAATTCTGTTTTTTGAAACTAATGTCTCACTGTCTTTTCCTTCTGTCCTCATGCTCTCAACCGAGCCACAGCCACATCCGGAAGATTTCTTTCAGGGTAGTACAGAGGTCCTGCCTGATGAACCAAATTTAGGTGAAGTTAACCCTAAATTATGGGCCTCTCACAAAGATGAGGCAGGTTTAATCCAGGTAAAACCGTATCATGCACTGAAAACACACCATCCGATTTTTGTTAAACAATATCCATTGTTGAAAGAGAAGAATGTTGGCATTGCTCCAGTTATTGACAATTTATTGTCACAAGGTGTTTTGATCGAGACACATTCACCGTATAACACACCGATTAATCCTGTCTTAAAGGCAGATAAAAAATGCTGGAGGCTAACACAAGATTTACGTGAGATTAATAAATTAGTTATTCCGTTAGCTCCTTTGGTACCTGATGTAGCTACCATTGTTAACTCTATACCAGCGACTCACAGATTTTTTACTGTGATTGATCTTTGTTCTGCTTTTTTCAGTGTCCCTTTGGCCTCAGAGACGCAGACGCTTTTCGCGTTTACCTATAGGAGACGTCAATTCACCTGGACCCGTCTTCCTCGGGGTTTCGTTGACTCGCCAGCCGTATTCTCCGCTGTAGTGCACTGAACTTTGGCTGATATACACCTTCCAGAAACAACCTGCACTCTTCAATACGCAGATGACATCCTTGTCACAGGACCGAGTACAGCTTGTGACTAGGTTTTCAAGACCTCTGACTGTGAAACAGATGCAGAGCTTCTTGGGACTGGTGAACTACTGCCGAGCATGGATCCCTGACTGCGCACAGCATGATAAAGTTTTGCGTAGTGCTATTGATCACAAAGCTCCTCCATCACATCTCATTCTGTGGACTCATGAAATGACTGACAGTTTTGCTGCCCTCAAGAAGGCTATACAGTCTGCTCCAGCTCTAGGTCTTCCGAATAATACTAAACCTTTTCACCTTTATGTGCACGAACGTGGTGGTACGGCTGCGGGGATCCTAGCCCAGGAACACGGTGACAGATATCGCCCTGTTGCGTATCTTTCCAAATCTCTAGACAATATAGCACAAGGGTTGCCCTCGTGCTTGCGTGCGGTGGCTGCTGCGGCTCTCATGGTCCGGGATGCTGAGAAAACGGTGCTGTCACATCCTTTGATACTGTACACCTCAAATCAGGTAACAGCTATTTTACACAACCTCAACAAACAACATATGACAGCACAACGTAGATCTGGTTATGAAACCACACTCTTGGCAACGGAAAACTTAACTGTTAAGCCTCCTTCTCAGCAGCTGTAGTAGCTCTGCGTGATCTGCTAGACGATATTGACGTAGATGGTTTTGACGACGCACATGATTGCCTTAAACACATTGAACGAGAGACCTCTTGTAGGCCCGATATTTTAGATACGGCCCTGGAAGAGGGGGATTGCTTATATGTAGATGGTTCATGTTCAAAACCTTCTAGTGTGTATTTATGTGGATATGTGGTTGTAAGATTACCTGATGAAATAGTTGAAGCTAAATAATTAGCATACACATCTGCACACAGCTGCAGAGTTGGTCGCACTTACAAGAGCATGTCAGTTGTCTGAAGGTAAAGTAGTGACTATATACACTGATTCTAAGTATGCTTATGGTGTTGTGCATGATTTTGCTGAAACATGGAAGCAAAGACACTTTAAAACAGCTGATGGAAAGCCCATAGCACATTTTAATCTCATAGGCGACCTTTTAAATGCTGTTCAACTCCCTGCCAAAGTGGCCATAGATTTTACACATATGCCACCTGTAGGAAATTTAAGATACCTGTTGGTTATAGTTGACAGATTCAATAAGTGGCAAGAAGCATTTGCATGTGCGACAGAGAACGCTAAAACGGTTGTCAAAATATTAACAAAAGAGATCATCTCTAGGTTTGGTATTCCTAGTGTGATTGAAAGTGATAACGGCATCTAGATAAAGTATCTCCCTCTTAGCTACCAACAAAACCTGCAATGGGTATTTTGTTAATATCCATGAAAATAAAACTTAGTAAAGCTCCCTATTGAATTTGAAGATATTAAAACTACAAAGATTCTAAAAAGAAACTCAACACAGAGCAGATAGTGATCAGGTTCTCCTGGCTGCCTGCTCCAAGATGTAAACAGTATGATATCCCTGGACCTCCTGTTTTCTTAATAGTATTAGTACAAAATAATATGCATGCACAAAAAACATATACTTCTGGGCATGTTCCCATTAGAGCTCTTTCTCAGTTCATTAGTATAGAATAGCAAAAAAATGCAGAAGATCCACATCTTCATCTTTCAAGGTGGGAACAACATATAGGTCCACAATGTGAATTTTTTTTTTCCTTATGGAAAGAACATTGTAAGTTCTGAAATATGCATGCATCAAAATATCTATTGTTAAAGAAGATATAATAGTATAAAATACATTTATTTGTGCAGCTTCTTCCAACATTTTAAAAATAGCATTTCTGATCTGAAATGAATTGCAGAACGATCAGATCCTTGTGAAAGATGATTTGTGTAACAATATGCATTATACGGGAATAATTTTTTTTTTGTGTAGCAAACTAAGACATTACACATACACACATTAGAATCCATGAATTAGTTTAAACCCAGGCTCCGGAACTCTTCTCGTGCTTTACCATCAGTTCTCCTGGTGGACGATTTTCATCCAACATGTACTTTAACTAAATATAAAGAACATTTAATATGAATAATAGTTACAAATTAAATATGAAAAGAATAGACAGAATGCTTACCAGGCCATCTTGAATAGGGCCCAAGTCCTTCTTCCACTAGGCACCTGAAGAAGCATATGGATGATCATCTCTGGCATTTAAATGTTGAGTAACAGTGAAGAAGAAACTTGAAGAAACCTTCTTTCAGTTGGTCCATCTGATGATGCACAATTAAGTGACAATTGGTAACAGAATGAACAAACATCTATGCAATAAGTGCAGTTAAATCTAGCATTTAATTAAAAAACCATTTTATACAGAGTTATGTAGTATGTCCTCAGTCTTGACACATTGACCCTCTTGCAAGCTGACCCTTTCACAATAGTGCTCACACCTTTGGAAGAGATGCTGGCCACAGAATATGGTCCATGGTGCTGACTTGTCAATGTGTCTCCTGTCTTTCTTTTCTTGGGAGAGAAGGAGAGCAGAACGTCACCAGCCTGAACTGACCATACTCACACAAACTTGCGCTTGTGATTTTGGAATGACTTCTGTTGCATGCTCTGTGATCTCTCTATGTTGCTAAGAACCTACAAATGAGAAGAGTAAGCAGAATTGAAAATTCGTTGAAAATAAATACAGATATATCCTGTCTCTCCTCGTGATAGAATTTTTTTAAACCAACAGATCAATGGAGTCTCAGTCTGGCCAACGTAGATCAATTAGGTACTAGTGATGGTATCGATTAAGGCAAAAAATGGGAGGTATACAGTGTAACAAAGACAAAACAAGGGCTTAAAGTTATATATAAAGTAGAATCATACACAGATCAGCCAAGGTCTAATTCGGATAGTAAGTCACTACTTC
>JAAIIK010013827.1:1960-14511 GCA_014706435.1 Silurus glanis | reverse complement strand
GTGTGTGTGTGTGTGTGTGTGTGTGTGTGTGTGTGTGTGTGTGTGTGATGGTGATGAAATCTGTTCAGAGGAATATAATTTATACATGGCGCGCGGTTGAAGGGAAGACGTTAGCGTTAGCGTTAGCGTTATCAGCGCGCAGTCGCAGTCACTAATAATTTGCATGGCTGCTCCGAGTAAATATGTTTTCCATAAAATGGACGGAGGAAGGGATAATCCGGAGAAATGGGTCACGGCCCAGCAGGTAATGCTTATGTTTCTAATAAATAAAAGAAGAGGTATTTCCTGTCTCAGGTGGAATAGTGAAGAGCCACACAATCAGCACAATTACCCTCATTACACAACCATTAAACTCGTCAACTTCAATTACACTCAACTCCACTTCATTCAGGAAACAACAAACATATCGACTGTAAGGAGAAAAAACTGTCCATTAAATATGTAAAGGTAAATCATTCATCTACAGGAGGAGAGAAAAGAAAGAGAGGGAGATGAACAGAAGCGGGAAGAGAAGGGCGTAAGAGATGAGGATGATCAGGAGGAAGAGCAGGAGACGAGGAAGAGTAGGAGAGGATGATTAATATTACTTAAATGTTTGTTTTAAAAATATAGAAATAATTTTAATTTAAATAAAAATGCCACCAAGAAACATTAAAATATACAAATAAACGATTAAACTGTTGTGTTTCTGGAAAATTTCCATATTGACAAACTATCTGTCTTTTATTCCGTCTGGAGAAACAAACAACAACTGAAGAGGATAAAAAACTCACCAGAAACGACGCTTTTGACTTTGTGACCTTGTTCACTGAAATCATTTGTTCCATGCAGAATTGTTTGTGTGGTAAAGAAGATCTGTCTGAGAAGACTGATTATGACACAACAGAGTTGCGTTAATGTGAATAAAAGGTGTGTGTGTGTGTGTGTGTGTGTGTGTGTGTGTGTGTGTGTGTGTGTGTGCGCGTGTGTGTGTGTGTGTGTGTGTGTGAGTGTGTGTGTGTGTGTGTGTGTTGAAATAAAGGAATAAAAGTGTGTACTGTAGCTGTGATGGAGCTGTTGGTGATCAATACGAGTAAAGATGAGGAGGTGATGAATATTTAACACAAACCTCACAGATCAATGCAAGAACGAGGAGAAGAACCAAAACACACATCACCCACTCATCCTCTCTCTCCTCTCTGTTCAACATCAAATCCTGAGGAAGAGGACGATTGAGAGGAGGATGAGAGATAAAAAGATGATCAGTCTGTCAGAATAGATCGATGAGAAAAAAGAGGAGACAAGGAGAGGAAGAGCAGGAAGAACAAGAGGAAGACAGAAAGCAGGAGGAAGTGGAAAGTAGGAGGTGGTAAGTTGGACAAAAAGGAAGAGAAGGAAGAAGTGCAGGAGGAAGAGGAAGAGAAGGAAGAAGTGCAGGAGGAAGAAGAAGAGAAGGAAGAAGAGCAGGAGGAAGAGGAAGAGAAGGAAGAAGAGCAGGAGGAAGAGGAAGAGAAGGAAGAAGAGCAGGAGGAAGAGGAAGAGCCTCCTCCTATAATGAAAATAAGTTATAGCTAAAATTGCATTAGCAGAAGTGATGACATTTGGCTGAGATGTTGCTCCTCAGCGTGTCGTTATGTGATAAGTGAGCACTGAGAGCGATCCACACTCACACCTGAAGCCCAGCATACAACCCGAGTATTAGCATCAACCAGCTTACTAAAATACAACAAATATATAAAAACAGAATAAATAGGAGGCGAATCTACAGGAAGTGAAATTAGAGCTGAATTCAGGAACGTTTCTCAAGAAGTCAAGAAGTCAAGAAGCTTTTTATTGTCATTTCAACCATATATAGCTGATGCAGTACACAGTGAAATGAAACAACGTTCCTCCTGAACCCAGGTGCTACATAAGGCAACATAAAACAAACAGTACAGAACAGAAAAACACAGGGCTGAGAACTAAGATCCTCGCCACATAAAGTGCATGTGTGCAGCTGGTGCAAACAGTGCAAAAGACAACACAAGACAGTGCAGGACAATACACAATACACAAAATATAAAAATAAAAATGGAAATAGCTCCGCCAGTAAAACCTGTCGTAACAGAATAAGGTGTAGTGTAAACAGAAAAATGTAAACAGAATTTGTGCAATTCAGCAGCAGCAATCAAAAATAAAGTCAACAGTGACCAAAGGATTTGGACAGAATATTGTGCAAAATAACAAGTCCCGGAATCAGCAACAAACGGCATGTAAACATTTTGCGATAGTGAAAAGTGTGATTGGTATTGAAACCTGGGTGTGTGAAGTGTATGATGTGTGTTGAGTCCGGTTTGTACAGATCAGTCACACAGTTGTGTGTAAGTGTGTGTGTGCGTGTGTGTGTGTGTGTGAGAGAGAGTTCAGTTCAGTTCTTTGTTGAGGAGCCTGATGGCTTGCGGGAAAAAACTGTTGCACAGTCTTGTTGTGGCGGCCCGAATGCTTCGGAACCGTTTCCCTGATGGTAGGAGTGTGAAAAGTGTGTGTGACGGGTGTGTGTGGTCATCCACAATGCTGTGTGCTTTGCGGATGCAGCGTGTGGTGTAAATGTCCATGATAGAGGGGAGAGAGACTCCGATGATCTTCTCAGCTGTCCTCACTATCCTCTGTAGGGTCTTGCGATCCGAGACGGTGCAGTTCCCAAACCAGGCAGTGATGCAGCTGCTCAAGATGCTCTCGATGGTCCCTCTGTAGAACATGGTCAGGATGGGGGGATGGAGATGAGCTTTCCTCAGCCTTCTCAGGAAGTAGAGACGCTGCTGGGCTTTCTTGGTGATGGAGCTGGTGTTAAGTGACCAGGTGAGCTTGTCCGCCAGATGAACACCAAGGAATTTGGTGCTCTTGACGATCTCCACTGAGGATCCAGCGATGATCAGTGGAGAATGGTCACTCTGTGTTCTCCTGAAGTCAACAACCATCTCTTTAGTTTTGTCGACGTTCAGAGACAGGTTGTTTGCTCCACACCAGGCTGTTAACCGTTGCACCTCCTCTCTGTATGCTGACTCGTCATTCTTGCTGATGAGACCTACCACGGTCGTGTCATCGGCAAACTTGATGATGTGATTCGAGCTGTGCATTGGTGCACAGTCGTGAGTCAGCAGAGTGAACAGCAGTGGACTGAGCACACAGCCCTGGGGGGCCCCAGTGCTCAGTGTGGTGGTGCTGGAGATGCTGTTTCCGATCCGGACTGACTGAGGTCTTCCAGTCAGGAAGTCCAGGATCCAGTTGCAGAGGGAGGTGTTCAGGCCCAGTAGGCTCAGCTTCTCGATCAGGTGCTGAGGAATGATTGTGTTGAATGCTGAACTGAAGTCTATGAACAGCATCCTTACATAAGAGTCCTTGTTATCCAGATGGGTGAGGGCCAGATGAAGGGTTGTGGAGATAGCATCGTCCGTGGAGCGGTTTGGACGATATGCGAACTGCATGGGGTCCAGTGCGGGTGGAAGCTGGGTCTTTATGTGCCTCATGACGAGCCTCTCGAAGCACTTCATCATGATGGGTGTGAGTGCAACGGGACGATAGTCATTGAGGCAGGAGACAGAAGACTTTTTCGGCACAGGAATGATGGTCGTCGTTTTGAGGCACGTAGGAACAGTGGCGCTGCTCAGGGAGATGTTGAAGATGTCAGTGAGGACATCTGCTAGCTGTTGTGCACATTCCCTGAGCACTCTGCCAGGAATGTTGTCTGGTCCAGCAGACTTCCGTGGGTTAACTCTGCATAGAGTTTTCCTCACTTCAGCTGTAGTTAGACAGAGCACCTGGTCACTGGGAGGAGGGATGGTCTTCCTCGCCACCATGTTGTTCTGCACCTCGAACCGGGCGTAGAAGTCGTTCAGCGCATCTGGGAGGGAGGCGTCACGGTCACAAGCAGGTGATGTAGTCTTGTAATTCGTGATCGCCTGGATGCCCTGCCACATGCGCCGGGTGTCTCCGCTGTCCTGGAAGTGGCCGTGAATTCTCTTGGCGTGTGCGCGCTTCGCCTCTCTGATGGCACGGGACAGTTTGGCCCTTGCTGTTTTCAAGGCCGCCCTGTCCCCTGCTCTGAAGGCAGAGTCTCTTGTTTTTAGCAGCGCACGCACCTTGGCGGTCATCCACGGCTTCTGGTTGGAGCGTGTAGTGATGGTCTTGGAGATGGTCACGTCATCAATGCACTTGCCGATGTAGCTGGTCACTGTTGACGTGTATTCCTCCAAGTTGATGAAATCACCGTTGGTTGCAGCTTCCCTGAACATGTCCCAGTCAGTGCATTCAAAACAGTCCTGGAGAGCGGACATGGATCCTGCTGGCCAGGTTCTCACTTGCTTCCGAACTGGTCTTGAACACCTGCTGAGTGGTCTGTATGCTGGGATCAGCATAACAGAGATGTGGTCTGAGTAACCGAGGTGGGGGCGGGGCTTCGCCCGGTATGCGCCCCGGATGTTTGTGTAAACAACATCCAGCGTGTTTTCTCCTCTGGTTGCAAAGTCCACATTCTGATAAAATTTAGGGAGTTTTGGACGAACAGCTGCAGCTCTGAGAAATCGGGTGACGTACACCGTGTGACATAACGGTGTTATAATCAGGAGGAAATGAAGATTGATTATCAGCTCGTCCTTTTGTTTTTATTATGTTTGATTTTTGTTCATTTTCTCTGCAGTCGTAAAATTCCCCAAAACTTTATAATTATTATACACAAATTCTCCACTCTGATTGGTCAGAAAGTTTCTATATTACTGTAACACTTTATAGCACTGTTTATTAACATTTAGTTAGGTTCTCTCTCTCTCTCTCTCTCTCTCTCTCTCTCTCTTTCTCTATGGTGTGGTTTAATCACGTGAAAACGTCGCATGTCAATAACCGCATCGCTCATTAAACCTTTTGGCTCGAGCGTCCACACTGTCAGCCAAAACAACGCCTTGTGTGTGTGTGTGTGTGTGTGTGTGTGTGTGTGTGTGTGTGTGTTGAGGGGGTGGGATAAAGAGCAAAGATTAAAAATATGTTAATTTCATTTCGGACGCTGCTGCATCGATTACACACACACTGTAATCTGGGCTCTGCAACCTTAATGTACAGAAGCACGAGCTCCCGTGGGGAACACTGGGTATATACACACACACACACACACACACACACACACACACACACACAGAGAGGTAATGAGTTGTCAGTGCCTCTCAACATTAAGTGCCTTCGATTTCTTCATTTCATTCCATCTGTGGATAAAACACACACAATTACACAATAAATACACAACACACACTACAGATACACACCTACAGTCACTGCTATAAAAACAGCTGTTTATAATAACTGAAAATATACAATAAAAATATATATTTCTATATAAAAACACACATATACTGTATATAATATGCTATATGCTAATATAATAATATAAATAAAATAAATATAAATAAATCTCATTCTTATAGATTTCTACAGCAAATAAACACTGTGAGGCGAAAATACCTTCAAAAAAATCTATTCAAATAAAGTGATTTGTATATACAGTAATACACATATTGTCAGGAGACAGCCTGCCGTCCCATCCCTCAGCTCTACACACACACACGTAGTCTGTCCCCATCATACTGAGTACCGGCACCTGCGGCTCCTTAACCGCAGCCCTACATAAACCCCTCACCTTCTCTCATTCACCGTCAGTTCTACTTATTCACTTAGGAGAACATTTATGACTCAGCAAACAACTTTCTACGTTCCTGTGGATACTGCCGCGATCTCGATCCCTCCCGAGACTGCTCTGGTCTTCCTCTACGAAGATCTCTTTGCTTTTCGTTCAGTGTTTTGGTTTACTTTACGTTGTCTCGTTTCTTCATTAAAACCTGCTTTCTCACAACTCCGGTTTTTGCTTCAGTCACTCCGCAACCGTGACAGAAGAACTGACCTTACAAACAAGGAGAAAAGAACCTTACCGATGGAGCCAGAGCCACAGCCGATTGCAAGCGCGGATCTTCTCCGGGAGTTCATCGTATCGCTTCGGGCTCCGGTCGCCACTAACCCGGTTCACCGGGCTCCACCTCCGCCACCTTCACCACCTCTCAGCAATCCGATGGCTCTCCCGAGCTCCTTCTCCGGGGATGCGGCTGATGCCGAGGCTTCCTGCTCCAGGTAGAACTCTACAACGCCATGCAGCCGCACCGTTTCTTCTCCGACTGCACTAAAATCACCTTCCTGATCTCGCAGTTGTCCTCCTTGGCTGCGTTCACGGCACACGTGACGGAGGTTTTCTGCACGGCAACGGAAGCGCTAACCACCGTGGATCAGCTCCTGAATCTCCACCAAGGAGCGGACGGCGTGGCGGAGTACAGCCTTCGTTTACGCACTCATGATGATGCTGTAGGACTAGAGACCTTTATACAACGTTCTATTTGTATCTCGCAACATCTATCTGCCTGCCACGTGCCTGAATACATGCCTCCCGCTGCGTCGGCCACCGCATCGGGGACTGCTCCCGAACCCATGCAGTTGGGGTTCCAACGCCTGTCTAGGAGAGAGAGAGAGAGAGAGAGAGAGAGAGAGAGAGAGAGAGAGACGCCGAGCCACCGGGGCTTGTCCGTACTGTGGCAATCCAGATCACTCCCTTCCACAGTGCACTATTCGACCCCAACGCGCTGAGGTGAGCAATGTCGCGTTTCCCACCGAGATATCTCGCTTAGCCACGCTTTCTGTGACTCTTCTCGGTCCTAACACCCGTCTTTCCACCTCCGCCCTAGTCGACTCAGGTTCTGCCGGGAACTTCATCTCCCAGGCATGCCTAGACCAGCTCCAGCTGCGCCGGGAGCGGGGACACCACGATCTGGCCGTCCAGACCATCCAAGGGCGCCCGCTAGGACAAGGTTGGATCTGCGCTCCCGTCATCACCCTCAAGGTTGGTCTGTTTCACCAGGAACGGATACAGTTCATGGTCCTGGAGGACTCAACCGTGAGCATCATCCTGGGGCGGCCATGGCTGATTAAACACTCACCTCGGTGTTCCTGGAGCCCGTGTGACGTCCTTGAATGGAGCCCCTGGTGCCACGAACACTGTCTCTGCCACCTTCCCACTCCACTCACTAGAAGGGTGACTATGGCCGCCACACGAGTCAAGAAATCCCCTACACCATCTCAGGCAGAAATCCCACCTGAATACTACGGGTTCGCGGATGTGTTGGCTTGGGACCGGCACTAAGGCTTGTGTTTCCTGTTGTTGATTGCCCAATCAGTGTTCGGGACTCAGACACAGCATCAGTGTTCAAGTCGAGGCTGAACACATATTTATTTAGTCAAGCCTTTTATCAGTAGATTTTTCTTAGGTAAAGGTGCAGATCTGGAGGGAGCATGGATATAGAGTGTTTGGTGAACTGGGATATTTGTATGCTGTCGTCCCCTCACATCACATGTTCACTCAGGTTTGTTGACGGTGGTGTGGTGGGTCGTCTTTTATCCCAGAGATCCCTCATGTTGGTGTTCTCCCTTTTAGTTATGCTACCATAGCGAGACTTGCCGGAGTCCAAACTGCACAGTGATATTAACTTTCATACAACAATAAGGAGACTTAATAATCCATATCCTTCTCTTCCTGTTACCCTCCTCTCTCTCTCTCTCTCTCTCTTTGTTGAGTTAAACATGCTCCTGAGGCTCCAGTGACCACTGTTCCTGCCCCTCTCCCCTCCGTGGATCTTCCCACTTCTTCCAGGCCTGTCTCTGGATAGTGTTCTCTTCGACTGGAGGCCACTCTGTGCAGCTTGGGATGGTTTTTCATCAATGCCTTGGGTGGTTCCATCAAATTCCGGAGTAAGAACGGGAGCTTTGAGGATGGATTGGACTGTAGTTAATGTCAACAGACTGCTACATTGACTCAGGACTACTTTTCGCTCCTGATCATCATCACTGTACCCCGCAACATCATATATCTGCTATAAATGGACATTCGGTGCAACCCAGATGAGGATGGGTTCCCTCTTGAGTCTGGTTCCTCTCAAGGTTTCTTCCTTATGCCATCTCGGGGAGTTTTTCCTTGCCACAGTCGCCACCGGCTTGCTCATCAGGGACAAACTTACTTATAAAGAACATATTCACTTTTATTAATCACCACATTATCTGTGTAAAGCTGCTTTGAGACAATGTTCATTGTTAAAAGCGCTATACAAATAAAAATGAATTGAATTGAATTGAAGTTTAGCGAGCAGGCTGCAACCCGACTACCTCCTCTCCGACCCTGGGATTGTGCCATCGATCTGGTTCCTGGAGCTAAACTCCCGAAGGGCCGGATCTATCCCCTGTCCGTTCCTGAACGCACATCCATGGAACGGTACATCCAACAGGCCCTCGACCAGGGTTTCATCACCCCGTCCTCCTCTCCCGCTGCCTCGAGCTTCTTCTTCGTGGCGAAGAAGGACGTGGGCCTCCAGCCATGTATCGACTACTGGAGCCTCAATGCCCTCATCGCGCCTCTCCCTTATCCGCTCCCGCTCGTCCCTGCCGCACTAGAGGACCTCCGTGAGGCACGCTACTTCACCAAGCTAGACCTCATTAGTGCCTACAACCTCGTGCGTATCCGGAAAGGAGATGAGTGGAAGACTGCCTTCATCACTCCCGCTGGCCACTACGAGTACCGGGTCATGCCGTATGGCCTTTCAATCTCACCAGCCGTGTTCTAGGGCTTCATGAACGAGGTGTTCCGGCCGTTTCTACACCGATCCGTCATTGTCTACATCGACGACATTCTGGTCTATTCCCGGACGCCTCAAGAACATCACGACCACGTGACCCAAGTGCTGGAGCTCCTGAGCTATACCTCAATCTCCCTAAGTGCAAGTTCCACCAAACCCGGGTCCAGTTCCTTGGCTATGTGATCAGCGCCAAGGGAATCCAAATGGACTAAAGGAAAGTGCAGGCGGTGCGGGAGTGGCCGCCCCCCGGCTCCGTGAAGGAGTTGCAGAGGTTTCTGGGGTTCGCCAACTTCTACCGTCGCTTCATACGCGGTTTCAGCTAGGTCACAGTCCCACTCACCTCCCTCCCCAGGGGAAACCCCAAAGGACTGTCCTGGACACCCAAGGCCAAAGAGGCATTCCAGGTGCTCCGGGATCGGTTCTGCGTAGCTCCACTCCTCAACCACCCGGACCCTGAACGTCCCTTTTTCATGGAGGTGGACGCGTCATCCACCGGGGTCGGGGCTACCCTCTCCCAGTACTCAGGGAGCCCAGTTCGACTTCACCCCTGTGCCTACTTCTCGAAGAAACTGTCCCCCGCCGAACAGAACTACGACATTGGGAACCAGGAGCTCATTGCCATCAAACTGGTGCTCGAGGAGTGGAGGCACTGGCTGGAGGGGGCAAAACACCCGTTCGTGGTGATCATGGACCACAAGAACCTGCAATACCTCAGAGAGGCCAAGAGGCTGAACCCCCGACAAGCCCGATGGGCCCTGTTCTTCACCCGGTTCAGCTACACCCTCACCTACCGACCGGGGTCCAAGAACGGCAAGGCCGACGCCCTATCCTGCGTCTATTGTCCGGATGACCCTGTCGAACCAGAACCCGTGATTCCTCCCGAGCTGTTCGTCTGCCCCATCGTGTGGAGCCTCGAAGAGGAGACAAGTCAGGAGTCGCAAGTCAGGAGCCCGCACCCCCCGGCTGCCCGGAAGGCAGGACGTTCGTCCCCACAGCCCGCCGTCCCGCCTTGTTGAACTCTGTCCACGATACTCCTGGTTCCGGCCATCCGGGGTGCCAGGGAACCCTCCTTCTCCTTCAAACTCGGTTCTGGTGGCCCAACATGCACAGGGACGTGGCACGTTACGTGCAGGGCTGCCCGATCTGCGCCATGTCCAAGCCTGTGGGCAAGCTGGTTCCGCTGTCGGTCCCCGAGCGGCCCTGGTCCCACCTGGGCATCGACTTTGTTACGGACCTGCCGCGGTCTGAGGGACACACCTGCGTGCTAGTGGCGGTGGATCGATTCTCCAAAGCCTGCCACTTTATACCTCTCCCTGGCCTGCGTACTGCTCTGGAGACCGCCGAAGCCCTCTTCCACCATGTGTTCCGGAATTTCGGTCTCCCGGAGGAGATAGTGTCGCGGGCCGCAGTTCACATCACGCGTCTGGAGGGCATTCTTCCGGCTCCTCGCCGTGGTGGTCAACCTGTCGTCTGGCTACCATCCTCAGTCCAATGGGCAGACAGAAAGGAAAATCCAGGAGCTGGGGCGCTACCTGCGGTCGTATTGCCATGAGGATCAGGCGGAGTGGAGCCGGTTCCTGCTGTGGGCAGAGTACGCCCAGAACTCCCTGCATCAGGGCACCACCGGCTTGACCCCGTTTCAGTGCGTGCTGGGGTTCCAGCCCCCCTTGTTCCTGTGGTCAGACGAGCCGTCCCATCCCTCAGCTCTACACACACACACACGTAGTCTGTCCCCGTCATACTGAGTACCGGCACCTGCAGCTCATTAACCGCAGCCCTACGCCTCGTAAACCCCTCGCCTTCTCTCATTCACCGTCAGTTCTACTTATTCACTTAGGTGAACATTTATGACTCAGCAAACAACTTTCTACGTTCCTGTGGATACTGCCATGATCTCTATCCCTCCCGAGACCGCTCTGGTCTTCCTCTACAAAGAACTCTTTGCTTTTCGTTCAGTGTTTTGGTTTACTTTACGTTGTCTCGTTTCTTCATTAAAACCTGCTTTCTCACAACTCCGGTTTTTGCTTCAGTCACTCCGCAACCGTGACACATATGTACCCTTTCTTCTCTTTTCATTCTTTCTTTTTTGTTTGTTTGTTTGTTTGTTTGTTTATTTATATTATTAAACACACAGGTAATAAAACACGCCATGTCTCAGGCAGGTATCAGTGTTAAATAACACCACAGGGGTGATGTGAGACCGGCTTCAACACCATCAGTGTTCAGGTTTATATTTAATAAAAGATCTTGAAGGAACTTTGAGATCCTCCACAGGTCTTCAGTGCAGCTTCCTGCAGAGTCACAGGAGGAAAATTCAGTTTTTTATTTGAAGCTGATTTTTTTATTTAATTGTGAAAAATATGAATTTACTGAGCCGTAGGAATGTTCAGTCCCCAGGTTGAGGAAATATATATTAACATCCAAAAGTTTGTGTACCCTCGAACCCCCACACCTTGTTGAGCATCTCATTCCTGGTTTATTCCTCCGTCTTCCCGGTTATTATAAGCTCCACTCCTTCAGAAATGCTTTGCGACTCGATTTGTTGGATCATTTGAACACAAACGTTTTTAAGATCTGGCTGTATGGAACATGAAACAGAAGCTCTGCAGAGGAGAACTCCAGAGGTTTCTCGGGAGCTCTTGCTGTAGCTCCATCCTCGTCAGTCCGTCAGTTTTTTTCTGATCCCAAAAATCCTTCTTTTTTTAAATAAATAAAGACGAGATCTGTCTGTCATGTGACTTTGCCACGATTTTTTACAGAAACAACAAACAGAAATGACAGAAAAATCGGAGGAAGTATTGATTTTGTGGAAAGACGTCTGTTCTGCAAAGAGAACAGGATTCAAGTGTAAAGAAAGAAAATAATCTATTCTTACACCATGTCATGTTCCTCACGTTCCTAACCACATTCTGGGTTTGCCATGTTACTGTGTGGCCAAAGGTTTGTGGACACCTGACCATAAGATTGGTATGTAAAACTTTTGGAGCATCTCGTTCCACATGTAGTCTTCATGTGCTGTTATAATGAGCTCCACTCTTCTGGGAAGATGTTCCACTAGATTTTCATTTCTAGAGATTCATTCAGCCACAAGGGTGTTAGTTAAGTGATGTAGGTGAGAAGGTGAGGAGGTTCCTGGGGTGCAGTCTGTGTTTACATTTATCCCAATAGGGTTGGAGCTCTATAGCATGAGATCTTCTACATCTTCCAACCCATGAAAAGTAGATCATCTGGCTTTGTGCACATTGTGTGATTCTGGAACAAGTTTGGGTCTCCTAGTTCAAGTGAAGGGAGAATTTTATGCTACCTCTGAGGAGCTCCAGCGGTGCTGAGCTTTAGAAATTCATTTCTCATGAATGTGAGATTTGAAGCTTTACTGGCTTTCAGGATAAAAGTTCTAACAGGTTTTTCTTCCTGTAACTGCACGCTTACTCCATCGGGTTATATATTTGATTCTTTTGTGATCCTCTCGTCTCCTTTAGTCCGGATAAACGAGCGTGTGCCATTTCTTTTTCCTCCCTTTCATTTCTCATGCGCATCTTTTCATATATATCTTTTGCTACTTCAAACGGCTCCATTGTGCTCCAGTCAGGGGACAAAAAAACGCTCCTGCCGTATCTCCTCTGTCCTGAATTGATCAGGACCCCAAAAAAATCGCAATCCTGTTCCGCCGGCGTTCACACGTCGATCTCTGCGTCTGTAAGAATCTGATTACGCTTGTGATTTATTAACGGAATAAAAGGAGCCACGCCTGTCAATCAAATATCACGAGATGTCTTTTCTTTTGTCCTGCTCCGAGTGGATTTATTTAGGACGGAATCTGATACAAGGTTCTCACTGTGTGTGTGTGTGTGTGTGTGTGTGTGTGTGTGTGTGTGTGTGTGT
>JAAIIK010013785.1:0-13604 GCA_014706435.1 Silurus glanis | reverse complement strand
CCGCCTTTAGTGGACTTTGCTATTCTAGGAACTACTAGAAGCCCAGAGTTTTGAGATCTCAGGGAGCGTGACGGATTGTAGCGTGTTAAAAGACTGGAGAGATACATGGGAGCCAAACCATTTAGGGCTTTATAAGTAAGAAGTAGTAGTTTGTAGTCTATTCGAAACTTAACAGGTAGCCAGTGTAGGGACGATAAGATTGGGGTTATTTGATCATATTTTCTTGACCTTGTAAGAACTCTTGCTGCCGCATTCTGAACTAACTGAAGCTTGTTTCTAACTAAAGCCTAGTAATGCATTACAATAGTCTATTCTGGAGGTCATGGACGAGCTTCTCTGCATCGGATATAGACAACATATTTCTTAGCTTAGAAATATTTCTAAGGTGAAAGAAGGCTGTTTTTGTAACTTGGTTGATATGATTTTTAAAAGATAAGTTGCTGTCTAAAATAACACCCAGGTCTTTTACTGTTGAACTAGTGGTTACAGAACATCTGTCTAAATGCAGGTTGAGATGCTGGAGCTTCTGTATACTAGATTTTGGGCCGATGAGCAAAATGTCCGTCTTATCAGAATTTAAAAGTAGAAAGTTTTGGGTCATCCAATCTCTTATTTCTTTAACACACTCAGTTATCCGAGCTAATTGAGCTGTATCGCCTGGTTTAGATGAGATATATAGCTGGGTATCATCAGCATAACAATGGAAGCTAATTCCATGCTTTCTAATAATATTTCCTAAGGGAAGCATGTATATTGTGAAGAGCAGGGGTCCTAGAACTGAACCTTGTGGCACGCCATAATTCACTATCATTAGCCTGAATAGCTCTCCATTTAAATCTACGAAATGGTAACGATCGGACAGGTAGGATTTAAACCAGCTTAATGCCTGTCCCTGAATGCCGATGTAATTCTGTAAGCGATCTAGGAGAAGATCATGATCTATAGTGTCGAACGCAGCACTAAGATCTAGTAAAACTAACAGCGAGATGAAGCCTTGGTCTGAAGCTAAAAACAGGTCATTAGTGATTTTAACTAGAGCAGTTTCTGTGCTATGATGGGGCCTAAAACCTGACTGAAACTCTCCAAAGATATTGTTCTCTTGCAAGTAGGAACATAACTGGGCAGCGACAATCTTTTCTAAAATCTTAGACATAAATGGGAGATTTGAAATGGGTCTGTAATTTGATAGCGTGTTTGGATCCAGATTAGGTTTTTTAATGAGGGGCTTAATAACTGCTAACTTGAGGGATTTAGGGACGTGACCTAAAGATAGTGAGGAGTTAATAATATTCAGAAGAGGCTCACCAGCTGTATGTAACACTACCTTCAGTAGATTTGTTGGAATGGGATCTAACTGACATGTTGTTGATTTAGCTTTGATAATAACATCATACAGCTCTTTCTGTCCTATACATGTAAAACAGTGGAGTTGTGGAGTTGAAGGTGAGACTGTGTCAGGAGATGGTCTCAGAGGTTGAACTGCCACACTTGTTTTTCTAATGTTATCTATTTTTTCAGTGAAGAAATTAATAAAGTCTTCACTACTAAACTGTGATGGAACACAATTTTCAGATCCCTGATTTGTAGTTAGTTTAGCTACTGTACTGAAAAGGAACCTGGGATTGTTTTTGTTGTTTTCTATGAGTTTGCTCAGGTGTTCAGCTCTAGCAGCTTTTAGCGCCTGTCTGTAGCTGAGCATACTGTCTTTATACGCAATTCTAAATACCTCCAATTTAGTTTTCCTCCATTTTCTCTCCAGATTACGGGCTGTTCTCTTGAGGGCATGCGTATGACTATTATACCAAGGTGCAGGTGCTTGTTCTCTAACCTTTTTTAACCAGATGGGGCAACAGTGTCTAATGTGCTAGTGAGGATAAGGTCTATGTTGTTAACCATTTCATCAAGATTATTAGCAGTTATTAGCAGTCCTTGTGAAAGAAGACATCCTGGACAGGGCTGTGTGAGCAACAAGGGAACGGAAGCTTGATTAGGGTGACTGAATTAACCTGTAACGACCATTTCCCACTCTACCTTTCATTCCAAAGGATGTCGCTATCTGCCTTTAAGACCTTCTAAGGACATTGCTCGTCCTCCCTGCCTTGCTTTTCTACCCAGGTGAGGATGTCACTCTGCCCACCTAACTGGCTAAGATGTCACTCTGCTTCCTTGCAATGCATCAGGACAGAACCTGGCTATAATATAGGCGTAACTTTTTAATCCCTCTATAATTCATGCTCCACCCTGGACATTATTACACCTCCAGGCTTCACTTTGGATATTAGTCTACCACCCTGCTGGTTGAGGATGTCACTCTGCCAACCTGCCTGGCTAAGGATGTAGCTCTGCTTCCCATCAATGCACAGTAGCGTCGCCATGACCATCACTCTATGTCCTTGTCCCACCCTAGTTGTTACTGTGCATACCGTCTTAACTTTGGACATTGATTTATGACATCGATCTTAAACATCAGTTGAGGAAGTCAGTCATTATCAATCTTTTAGAGGCCAGTTGATTTTTTTTTAAGAAAATTGGTATGGGTGATAACTGTTTTGTTTTCTAACAAATGTTAGAATTATCCCCAAAGACTTCTTTATCAGTCTTGGACCATAACATAATTTGCCATGCTTTAGTACTTGTTGATTTTTTTAGTGTTTAGCTTTTAGTGTTTCATGGTACATTTAAAGTTTTGGAAATTCAGTCATACCCCTCTCCATTTAACATAATCTCAAAAAAACAGTTCAAGTTAATTTCTATAGCGCTTTTTACAATAGACATTGTCTCAAAGCAGTTTTACTGAACGTACGAATTATAGAACAAAAAAATGTAATATTAATGAATTACGGGTATTATTCCCAGTTGAGCAATCCTGGGGCAACTGTGGTAAGGAAAAACTCCTTTAGATGGTATGAGGAAGAATCCTCTCACAGGCTCAAACATATTTTTTCTTTAATTTACTTGTTGATTGCTTTATCACATTAATGGTGAAAAGAATCTGACACGATCGATTACAAAAACAGCACTCTTTATCATGTAATATACCTTACCGTATACTGAAATGTGTGGTGTTTAACTTTGCAGGTATGGAACCCTCCAGTGTTTCCCGTTTGGTTAAGCCATCCTCAGGGACGTTCAAAGGACGACTACCTAAACACTCTCAACTCCTGGAGACAGTACAGAGGGACAACACTGAAAATGACAATCATGGTGAATATGATGTGTACTGCATAGCTCATGGCATTCATAACTGAGCCAGTGGTTAGAAATCTTACGATGAAGTGCCAATTCAATCAATGTCTTCAAGCGTATTTAAAACAGTAAAGGGGTATAGTTACAAAAATAAAGGAATCCTACTATGAAAATGTAAATGTAATAAAAGAAAGTGAGTGATTTACTTAATCTAAAATTATTTTTGCACACCAGTTACAGCCTTGAAACAAACCAGGGTGTGAGCACACTTATTATTCTAATGACGTGAAGGATGAAGTGTTTAGTGAAAAAGAAGTATTAAGTATCTAGAATAAATGCACATCTTGAGCCATAACACTTATACAGATTACAAATTTTCTGGGTCTGTGTTCCTGCTGTTGCTTGGCACAAATCTGTGAATAAACCCAAATTAACAAATTAGTTAATTAGTTAATACTTTCATGATGTCTTTTATGGCAGTAGGTAAGATCAAGAAATATAGCTGCTGAAATATAGCAAAGAGCTGCTGAGCATCAATAAATTGAAAGTGACACACTCTGGAACATCAAATGGGATCAGGTTCTATAGTCAGATGAAATAAAAATAGAGATTTTTGGCATTAAACACCAGAGCTGGGTTTGGCGCACACCAATTCAATTCAATTTATTTTTATTTGTATACTGCTTTTAACAATGGACATTGTCTCAAAACAGCTTTATCTAGATAATGTGGTAAGAAAGAATAAATAAGATTGTTCTTTATAAGTATTAGTTTGTCCCTAATGAGCAAGCCTTTGGTTACTGTGGCAAGGAAAAACTCTGAGATGGCATAAGGAAGAAACATTGAGAGGAACCAGACTCAAAAGGGAACTCATCCTCATCTGGGTTGCACCGAATGTCCATTTATTACAGATAAACGATGTTGAGGTGTACAGAGATGGTGATCATATGCAAACTGTAGTCCTGAGTCAGTGTAGCAGACTGTTGACATTAAGTGCAGTCTGAATCCATCCTCAAAGCTCCTGTGTTACACCATAATGTCATGGATCCCCAGGCCCCAGCTGCACAGAGTGGCCTCCAATCTGAGAGAACACTATCCAGAGGCAGGCCAGGACGAAGTGGGCAGATCCGAGGAAAGGGGCAGGAACAGTGGTCACTGGTACCTCAGGAACATGTTTAACTCAACAGAGAGAGAAAAAAGAGAGAGAGAGAAAGATATGGATTATTCGGTATCCTTATTGTTGTATAAAAGTTAAGGACACTGTGCAATTGGGGACTCCAGCAAGACTTGCTGTGGCAGCATAAATTAAAGGGAGAGCCAGAAGGTGACACAGACATGAGGGATCTCTGGCATAAGAGACGGCCCACCAAAACACCATCAACAAGAAATGTGAGTGAACGCGTGAGAGCAAGGGGACGACAGCATACAAATATCCCAGTTCACCAAACACTCTATATCCATGATCCCTCCAGATCTGCGCCTTTACCTAAGAAAAATCTACTGATAAAAGACTTAATAGATAAATATGTTTTCAGCCTCGACTTGAACACTGAGACTGTGTCTGAGTCCCGAACACTGATTGGAAGGCTGTTCCATAACTGTGGGGCTTTATAAGAGAAAGATCTGCCCCCTGCTGTAGTCTTCATTATTTTAGATACCAACAAATAGCCTGCACCTTTTGATTTAAGTAGGTGCGGGGATCATAGAGGTACTGAAGTTCACTCAGATACTGTGGTGCGAGACCGTTAAGTGCTTTATACGTCAGTAGTAGTAAGTTATAATCAATGCGAGATTTAATTGGGAGCCACTGTAGACTGATTAAAACAGGGGTGATGTGGTCATAATTTCTAGATCTAGTAAGGACTCTTGCTGCTGCATTCTGAACTAACTGAAGCTTATTTATGCACTTACTCGCACACCCAGACAGTAAAGCTTTACAGTAGTTTAATCTAGATGTAACAAAAGCATGACCTAGTTTTTCTGCATCCTGTAACGACATCATATTGCTAATTTTAGCAATATTTCTAAGGTGAAAGAAGGCGATCCTTGTAATATTATTCACGTGAGCCTCAAAGGAAAGACTAGGGTCAATAATCACACCAAGGTTTTTGACTGCTGTACACACTGAGACAAAAACACCATCCAGAGATGCTACATAATCGGAAAGTTTACTTCTAGCTGCACGTGGTCCTAGTAAAAGTACTTCCATCTTATCTGAGTTGAGCAGAAGAAAGTTATCAATGGATCATCATGGACTCCATCAAATATCGACAGATATTAAGTGAAACCCTGACAGCTATAAAGCTTAAAATAGGCTGTGTTCCTGCAGAACAATGATCCAAATTGTCCATTAAAATCAACACAAAAATTTTAATGACCACAAAAACAAGGTCCTGCCATGGCCATCCCAGTCCCTTGTCCTGAACCCCATAGAAAACTTCTACTACAACATAGAAAACTATTAGAGCACATAGCAACTATTAACACTGACCTTTTTGAACGAATCATAAATAGATCCAATCAAATCTTCAGAAATGTTAGGAAATATTTTTTGCGTGGTGGAACTTGTGAAATTATTCTGCAGACTGACCAGGCATTTGTTTTGGGCACATGGAGGGGGCAGAAATTGAGTAATTAGAAGAAAGAAATTTATACTATTATATTAATTCTATTATAATACAAAATACATCATGCAGATGCACTGGGACACATCATCAGTGATGTTTCCTGGGGTCATTGGTTGTTTCGGGTCTTTCAACATCAGACACCCTCGTCGAGGCGACCCAGCCGGGGTTGATCAGACCCCAGGCTGTGTCCCAGTAGCAATTGCCCACGGTTCTGCCCTCCTAATCCAAAGCCATCTAGTGGCTTTCTCTGTGGCTTTAGTTGCGGTTCTAATCGCCTTCCTCTTTTCCTCCCCAGTGATTCCTAGTAGAGTAAGTACTTTGCAGAGTGAACGCCCTGCAAAACCTCTATAGCCCACCTCCAACAGCTCACAACGAGTTTTCCAGCCCTGCCTTCTACACTCTTCAACTAACTCTTGTTACTTAGCCCGCTTCCTCTCGTTGGCCTCTTCCATATGCTTTTCCCAGGGCACAGTGAGCTCCAATAAAATCAATTGCTTGGTGGAATTTGAGACAATGATCAGGTCTGGACGAAGTTGTGTAGATGTTATTCTGGTAGGGATCTTTAGCCGTTTATCTAGATCCACCTGCAATTGCCAGTCTGTAGCAGAAGTAAGAATATAATATTTGTGATAGTACAGGAAGACTTTTGTTTAAAAAGATGGAGAATGTTCATTTTAAAGATGACAAGAGATATCTTGTACACAGATGATCTGTGTGAACTATATGGATTGACAGATCAATAAAAGAAATATAATTTTATTAAATATTTTGTTTTCATGTACAGTGGAAAAAATTAAAATAAAGGGTTGTGATATATGTGAAAGTTGTGATGGAAATACATTTTACTTATAACCCACAAAACAAATCTTTTGCAACAGAAATCTCTATCATTCTATCATTGTAGTGTGAGTATTTTAGTTTATTTTAATGCAGTTTTATTATATTGCTTTTATGTTGAAAATTTGTCTATTGGAAGAAAGAGAAGGGCAGCAATCACTGAAAGTGAGATGGAGAAGTGATCCAGCCATTAAGAGTGAGATGGACAAATGTTGCAATCAAAGAGCATGTGGGAAAGAAGGGTTATGATCATGTAAAAATCACTGACGCAAGACATAGACCACAGCTTTAGTGCAGAGAAGATTATTGTGCTGGAATAAATGGGTGAATAAATGTAGAAAAAACCTGGGTGCGGACACTGCTGAGAAATCATTTCTGGATGGAGGCAATGAAGTAATGTAGGCAGAAAAGAGGAGCAGCTGGAAGTGGAAATTTGGCGTCCAGACTAGCAGAGGCTTCATAATGCTGTTGCTATCAGTGGCATGAAACATTTTTTAGATTTCATCTAGTTCTCTTTTAATAAAACAGATGCATTAATAAGTGGATATAACAAGGTCTTATTAAATAATTATTACATAAGGTCTTAGCGTTAATGGATAAAACAATGTATTTCAAGGAAATTATTTTAAGCTGTAAGTCACCAAACTCAGCATGGCTGTAAATGTAGGAATTTGTGTTCTACTGACCTGCTTAGTGTGTTTGGTTGGGAAACACAAAATACTCTGAAACATGCAGCTGGAAAGCTGCCTCAGTTTGAGTGCACGATTGTCTGACTGTGTGTGCATAACTGTATAAAATTAAATTGTAAGTTGCAAGTTGATAAGGGCATCTGAAAGTTGTAAGTTGTATACCGATAAGGGCATCTGCCATATGCTATAAATGTTCAATGCTTTAATTTGTTGGAAGTGGAGGCTTAGTGGTTGAAATGGTGGACTTTGAATTGGATGGTTGTGAATTCAAATCTGTGCCTCTGAGCTGCCACTGCTGGGCCCTTGAGCACCCTTAACCCTCAACTCTCATTTGTTGTCCGGATAAGTTGGTCTGGATAAGGGAGTCTGCCAAATGCCATTAATGTGATTTTACATGGAATTAATGAGGTTCCCACAGGTTTTAAAGTGCTTGAAAGCAATTGTTTGGTGCTCGATGCCAGAACTCTGATACAGAAAATGCCCTGTTTTATCACACCGACATGGGCAGTAATGGACAGGAATTCTTCGAGGTTTCTTCGAGGAATGGAAGCATAACCTCAAGTATTTGGTTAACTTTCTGTGGGACAGCCCTCTTGGTGCTGGAATACTCCAGCTGTATCCATGACACAAGTAGCTGGGCTTCCCTTGATAGCCCCTAGCCTATTTATTTCAGTTCAATCCTTTCAATTTTATTTGTGTAGTGCATTTAACAATAGACATTATTACAAACCAATTTTAAAATATGTTTCTCTGGCCATTTCTATGCAGCTGCCACAAACTCGAAAAGCTTCAAGAAAGTCACTGGACCATTCATAGAGGCCATCTGTGTCACTGTTGCAGGAGACACATTTAATACTTCCATTTATGAATAAGAGTGTAAGAAGTTCTGATAAAAACGTGTTCATTGTTGGAAGTTCATTAATATTCTCACCCTTAAAGTAAAAAAAAAGATTTTTTACAAGTGCTCCTATCTGTCACCACCCAGATCCCACTTCCATTAAAATTGGATGCTTCTAAGAGTGTATTGAAGCCAAATTTTCTCAGCGACATAAATCTAACTGCACCCCTATACTTTCTTTTCCAGAAAACACTTATTTAGCAAAGCATTATTATGATGGCAGTATTTGAGAAAAGCTGCTGATGATAAGAGCTGCATTGAAGAACACAATTATTACTGTTCTTTAACAATCATAGGAACTAGTGCAAATCAACCAAACGTTTCATATTAAGTTCTGTAAGAATCCTTGTTTTACACTTTAGTTTTATAACCTTACACATGAGGACAAAAGCAGAAAATCTCCTTAATGCATTGTTGGAATATTTGGCAGGCTCAGGAAAGAGAAGATTTCAAAAGAAATATGATGGGCCGTTGTTGGACCACAAGCTGTCCTTCCCTGGGAAGCAGTGGCAACAGGAGTCCAGCCAGCCCTAGTCTTTAGAAGCACCTTCAAAAACATTTCTGTGTCATGTGGCATAATGAGCATATTGATCATGGCTGCTAGGGCTGCAGTTAAGGTACCCTCTGGTTGAACAAGGCTGTGGAGCACATGCTGGTTTTCTGCTTGGGCTTGGAGCAGGCCTTAAAAGTCCCTCTCCTGTTCTGTCTGCAGCTAGAGGAGAACCTAATGTTAAGTTTGGTGAAGGCCGGCAAGGGTCTTAACATGTTTGACAGAAATAAAATCATTAGGACAAAACACTACCTGATATGGATTGCATTAGGATTGTGACATTTCTAACCCAGTACTGTATATATTTGCTGCAAATAGTAAATAAGGTAATGTTCTTTTAAATTCATTATGCTGAGTGAATATTTTAAAAGCATTTTTGTTCCTTTACTCACAAACTATAGTGCCTTTATACAGAAAATAGAAAATAATACACAATCTTCAATGTAATCTAAAATTTAATTTCTACTGGAACAAAAAGGGCAATGATTCTGATTTTGCTAAACATCGAACACATTTGGGTTTGAGTTCAAAAGCTGAATGAAGGTGATCAGAATTTCAGCTTTCATTCGTGATATTTACATTCAGATCAACTTAGAACCCCGAACCGAATTTGTGGGTAGTAAAAGTATTTGAACAGATGATGATAAATGTCATCAGTGCCTATGCTCTACAAGTTGGCTGTGAGATGGAGGAGAAGGAAAGATTCTGGAGTGAATTAGATGAAGTGGTAGATGGTGTACCTAGGAAAGAACGATTGGTGATTGGGGCAGACTTTAATGGGCATGTTGGTGAAGGGAACAGAGGTGATGAGGAGGTGATGGGTAGGTATGGTTTTAAGGAGAGGAATGTGGAAGGGCAGATGGTGGTAGATTTTGCTAAAAGGATGGAAATGGCAGTGGTGAGCACTTATTTTAAGAAGAAGGAGGATCATAGGGTGACCTATAAGAGTGGAGGAAGGTGCACACAGGTGGATTATGTTCTATGCAGGAGATGCAATCTGAAGGAGATTGGAGACTGTAAGGTGTTGGCAGGGGACAGTGTAGCTGGACAGCATCGGATGGTGGTCTGTAGGATGATTTTTGAGGGGAAGAAGACGAGAAGGAGAGTGAGGACTGAAAGAAGAATAAGATGGTGGAAACTGAAGGAGGAAGAGTGTACTGTGAGGTTCAGGGAAGAGGTCAGACAGGGGCTCGGTGGTGGTGAAGAGGTGCTGGATGATTGGAAAACTACTGCAGGAGTGATGAGGGAGGCAGCTAGAAAAGTACTTGGTGTGACATCTGGAAATAGAAAGGAAGACAAGGAGACGTGGTGGTGGAATGAGGAAGTGCAGGAGAGCATAAGGAGAAAGAGGTTGGCAAAACAGAAGTGGGATAGACAGAGTGATGAGAAAAGTAGGCAGGAGTACAAGGAGATGCGGCAGCAGGTAAAGAGGGATGTGGCAAAAGCCAAGGAAAAGGCATATGAGGAGCTGTATGAGAAGTTGGACACTAAGGAAGGAGAAAAGGATTTATACCGATTGGCCAGGCAGAGGAACCGAGCTGGGAAGGATGTGCTGCAAGTTAGAGCAATAAAGGATGGGGAGGGAAATGTGTTGACTAGTGAGGAGAGTGTGTTGAGAAGGTGGAGGGAGTATTTTGAGCAGCTGATGAATGAGGAAAAAGAGAGAGAGAAGGTTGGATGATGTGGAGTTGGTAAAGCAGGATGTAGATAGGATTAGTAAGGAGGAAGTGAGAGCAGCGATTAAGAGGATGAAGAGTGGAAAGTCGGTTGGACCAGATGACATACCTGTAGAAGCATGGAGATGTTTAGGAGAGATGGCAGTGAAGTTTTTAACCAGATTGTTTAACAAGATTCTGGAAGGTGTGAGGATGCCTGAGGAATGGAGAAGGAGTGTGCTGGTACCGATCTTTAAGCATAAGGGAGATGTTCAGACCTGCAGTAACTACAGGGGAATTAAGTTGATCAGTCACACCATGAAGTTATGGGAAAGAGTAGTGGAAGCCAGGCTGAGAGAAGAGGTGACCATCTGTGAGCAACAGTATGGTTTCATGCCGAGGAAGAGCACCACAGATGCCTTATTTGCTTTGAGGATGTTGATGGAGAAGTATAGAGAAGGACAGAAGGAATTGCATTGTGTATTTGTGGATTTAGAGAAAGCGTACGACAGGGTGCCGAGAGAGGAGCTGTGGTACTGTATGAGGAAGTCAGGTGTGTCAGAGAAGTATGTGAGGGTGGTGCAGGACATGTATGAGGACAGTGTGACAGCAGTGAAGTGTACAGTAGGAACGACAGACTGGTTCAGGGTGAGGGTTGGACTACATCAAGGATCGGCCCTGAGCCCTTTCCTGTTTGCAGTGGTGATGGACAGGTTGACGGACGAGGTCAGACAGGAGTCTCCCTGGACTATGATGTTTGCGGATGATACTGTGATTTGTGGTGAGAGTAGGGAGCAGGTTGAGAAGAGCCTGGAGAGATGGAGATATGCGCTGGAGAGAAGGGGAATGAAAGTCAGTAGGAGTAAGACAGAGTACATGTGTGTGAATGAGAGGGAGGGCAGTGGAGTGGTGCGGTTGCAGGGAGAAGAGGTGGAGAAGGTGGAGGAGTTCAGGTACCTGGGGTCAACAGTGCAAAGTAATGGAGAGTGTGTTAGAGAAGTAAAGAAAAGAGTGCAGGCAGGGTGGCGTGGGTGGAGAAGAGTGACAGGAGTGATTTGTGATAGTAGGGTATCTGCAAGAATGAAAGGGAAAGTTTATAGGACTGTGGTGAGACCTGCGATGTTGTATGGATTAGAGACAGTGGCATTGAGTAGAAGACAGGAGGTGGAGCTGGAGGTAGCAGAGCTGAAGATGTTAAGGTTTTTGTTGGGAGTGACGAGGATGGACAAGATTAGAAATGAGTTTATTAGAGGGACAGCGCATGTAGGATGTTTTGGTGACAAGGCGAGGGAGGCGAGATTGAGATGGTTTGGACATGTGAAGAGGAGGGACATGAATTATATTGGTAGAAGAATGCTGAGGATGGAGCCACCAGGTAGGAGGAAAAGAGGAAGGCCAAGGAGGAGGTTCATGGATGTGGTGAGGGAAGACATGCAGGTAGTTGGTGTGGAGGAGGCAGATGTAGAGGACAGGGTGGTATGGAGACGGATGATCCGCTGTGGCGACCCCTAATGGGAGCAGCCGAAAGAAGAAGAAGAAGAAGAAGAAGAAAAGTATTTGAACAGAAAGGCCAAACTTTCAAGTCAAAATAAATAACACTTTTCTAGTTATATACTGTATTTATTGTAATAACTGCATTCCCTTTAGTATTTTTTTCATGAGGTGAATTATTTTCATGAAGCTAATTTTTGCTTAGTTTGATAACTTGGCCAGTCTAAAGCCTTTCAATTTTTTCCATTGATAAATGGAAAGTGATTTGCACATTGTGGTATGGTTTCTATATTTTTGCTCTCAAAGTCTTCTATAAGTGGTGGATTGTGAGATCTTTATCCCCGAACAAGTGGAAGTTGTGGTGATGCCATTGACAGTTGTTTCTGTTTTACATCACAGGTCTGATGATGTTTGTCATCAACTGCTGTTGTTTTACTTAGTTGACATATTTGATGTCAGTGGCTCTGACAGATTTTCACCAATGGATAGCTTTTTAATTTCAGAATCAGAATCAGGTTTATTGGCCAAGTGTGTCGACACACAAACAAGGAATTTGGTTCCAGCTGATAGTGACTCTCAAAGTACAGACCTAAATAACACTATACATTCAGCTTGGACTATACAAGGACTTATTATTATTATTATTATTATTAAAACAGACAAGACAAGACAAGACAAAAACAGAATATACAAGACAATACAGACAATGTGACAATATAAACAGTAAGAGTATTAAATAGGGATACAGAGTATATGACATATCAGTAATGTACATAAAGTGTGAGAGTGCATGGTAGTGCAAATTACAGTATTGTGCGTCAGGTATTATAAAGAGTTTACTTTAAAACTTTGTACAATATACAGCAGCAATAGTGTGTGTGACATATACAGATGATGTGATGACTGACAGTTCTGATAGTGCAGTACTTATAGATATAAAGCAGGGAATATAATTAAGGTGAGTTATTAATGAGGGTGATTGCCTGGGGAAGGAACTGTTCCTGTGTCTGGCAGTTTTGGTAAACAGAGTTCTGTAGCACCTGCCAGAAAGGAGGAGCTGAAAGATGTTGTGTCCAGGGTGCGAAGGGTCAGTAGTGATTTTTCCTGCCCGGTTTCTGGTTCTTGTATGGTGCAAGTCATGGTACAAAAAAGTTACCAGATCAGGACAAAAAAAGGCAATGCAGAATACAACCCCAGTTCCAAAAATAATGAATAAAATGTAAATCAAAAAAGAATGCAATGATTTGTGGATCCCACAAACCTATATATTTTATTCACAATAGAACATGGTAAAGACTTCAAATTTTAAACTAAGGAAATGTACCATTTAAAAAAAAAAATAATACAAAAGTAGTTTTGAATTTGATGGCTGCAACATGTCTCAAAGAAAGTTGGGACAGGGCATTGTTTACCACTTTGGGCCACCAGTACTTCTCTGAGCAGTTAAAAGGTGCCTTGCATACCCAGATGCCCAGTAGCAATGGCATAGTTAGCCACTCTGCAAGTACTTTGAGAATATGTGGGAAGATGCTGTCTGACTTTATTTAACATTTAGTAGATTATAAATCCTAATCCACGGCCATGTCATGGTGAAATTGATGGTGTGGTGGTGTGGTTTGAGCTTAGTGTGGTGGTGTTGAAAATGCTATTCCCAATTTGAAATGACTGAGG
>JAAIIK010013763.1:0-12435 GCA_014706435.1 Silurus glanis | reverse complement strand
CACACACACACACACACACACACACACACACACACACACACACACACACACAAAAAACTGTCCTACTAACACGCCTTCATTATCCACCACTGTGATTGGTTATTTTAACTACGGGTCGTCTTCAGGGTCAAAAAGATCACCTAGCAAACTAGCTAGCTAGCATTTTGATATTAGCTACATTTCATTTATAAACTAAAGAATGTCGCTTTAAAGTGTAATAAAACACATTGATATTTATCATGTAGTATAGATTAATTTATTACAAAACAAAGAACTATTTTCTGAAATATTTAACTGTGCGGTTAGCAAAGGTACATTAGCCTAGCTAGCCGGCGTTGCTTTAGTCGTTGTAAAAATGGCTGCGGCTGTCCTGCAAGTGGGAGTTAGGCAGGCTCTGAGAGCACACCTGCAGTAAGTTATTCAACTTTAACTTCATGTATTTAGTTAAAATATATTTAGCATGTTTAATGGTAGGCATCACGCATGGTTTGGGTCCGTTTATTCGGTTTATTAGGCGTAAATGCTGATCTCTGCTTTGCTAGGTAGGAAACTGTCAAGTAAAATGACATTAGCAATGAAAAGAAAACAAAACAATGACAAAAGTTGAAATGTATTTGCTTTTGCTAATGATGTAAAACCTGCGTATAAGTTGTAAGATTTCAAATATAACAAGATTTTAGTTTCAGTAGTTAAAATAATCTGCTTTGCAACCAAAAATTGTGACGCCATATCTCAGACAAGGTTATGGGCAGAAGCAGGGACCTAATCCAGGTGCTTAAGGTGTTTTGATTGACCTTGATTACAAATTGGATCTTCTCAAACTGACTCGAACTCATCAGCAAGTGTTATTGAGTATAAACCCAGGCTGGTTGTTGACAAAACATAAAAACAAAGGGTTGACCTTTACATTTTCTTTTCCTCAGGAAGCTAATATGGAGCACAGGAGCAGTCAGACATGCATCTGTGGGTAGGTGGGAAACAAGCCATGGCTTCGTCAGGACACTCACCAGATTAAGGATGGGCAGATCGATCCTAAATTTTTGATACTGGTGTTTTTTTTTCCGAGCGAATCGGTTCGCACGTAAAAAAAAAATGTATAATACCTGGGATTTTTTTTCTTTTTCGAACAAGCGAGAAATGAGTTCTTCTTCCACTGCGTCTGTTTTTCATAATACAAACATGTCAGTGTTCTGTCCCTCAATCAGATATCTTGGGATCTCTGTTCATCTGAAGAGTTGATCCTTCAAGAAAGAAACATGTTCAGAGAGAAAAGATTTTAGCACCCTGTTGTTTCATTAAAAAAAAAAAAAAAAAAAAAAACAAACCTATAAAGAGAAAGAAACGTAAAAATATGACAGTTTGAATGTGGTTTGTATGACGGGCTTCTTTCACTTTGTCCCCAAAATGTCCTACATGTGCTGTCCCTCTACTAAACTCATTTCTAATCCTGTCCATCGTCGTCACTCCCAATTAAAATCTCAGCATCTTCAGCTCTGCTACCTCCAGCTCCACCTCCTGTCTTTTACTCAACTGTCTCTAAACCGTACAACATCGCAGGTCTCACCAGAGTCCTATAAACTTTCCCTTTCACTCTTGCAGATACTCTTCTATCACAAATCACTCCTGTTATCACTCTTCTCCACTCACTCCACCCTGCCTGCACTCTTTTCTTCACTTCTCTAACACACTCTCCACACCAGTCCACTGTCCTCCCTCTCATTCATACAGATGTACTCTGTCTTACTCCTACTGACTTTCATTCCCCTTCTCTCCAGCACATACCTCCACCTCTCCAGGTTCTTCTCAACCTGCTCCCTAGGCATGGATGTCAGATTAAGTGTCTGATCATTTATGCATCAATGCTGAAAGTTTGCACAGAAAATGAATCAATCTGCTATTAATGTGTTGGTATGAGCTACTTGGTTAACAAATTTGTTCACAGAGGATGGCACATCTCTAATCATTCTTATGACATAATGTATAATAGTTTTAGCCAAAACTGAGCTCACGTTTTAAAATCCTTCAGTGTTATTTTCTGATCAGAATTATTAATCATGACATTTAAGATTTTTTTTTGTAAATTGTGAGTTAAATGGATCTGAAAAGCTGGGCATCTGGCTATAGTGTGGCAGTCTGATCATAATTTTCTGTCTGCAGGGAGGATCGAGAAAGTCCTCATTGCTAACCGAGGAGAGATTGCATGCAGAGTGATGCGCACAGCAAAAAAGATGGGTGTTCGTTCTGTGGCTGTGTACAGTGATGCTGACATGCACTCCATGCATGTGGCCATGGTGAGAAAAACGCATGTTAGCGTTTCCTTTTCACAACTGTCCATGAGTTAGCACTTGACTTAACACTTAGTTTAATGCACAAACGTTTTTAAAATGGCGTACAGTACTATCTGTAAAAACAAAACAAATATATAGTGCTGAATAAAAATTGTCATTGTAATGTTTATATTGCAGGCAGATGAAGCGTACCATATCGGAGCAGCACCATCACAACAGAGTTATTTATGTATGGAGAAAGTTCTAGAAGTTGCCAAGAAATCCTCAGCACAGGTACAACCATTGATATATTTATTCATTAATTATTATTAAAGTATTAATATGGTCCCTTGAGAAGGAAAGAGTCGGTTTGGGCCGCTCGGGTAGGAAAGAGTCGGTTTGGGCCGCTCAGGTAGGAAAGAGTCGGTTTGGGCCGCTCGGGTAGGAAAGAGTCGGTTTGGTCATTTGGAATATAAATGGTTGGTAGGATCTTCTTGGTTGATTTCTTGAAGGCAAAAGCTGGTTTTGCACTTTTCATAACAGAAAAGCCATTGACCAGAGCAGGTTTTGTGCTGATATAAACAAACTGCAGCTCACATGATGTAGGAACTCTGTTATGGTTATAGTGTACACAAGTTCTAGCCTCAATTTTTTTCTGTCTAGATTAGATTTAATATCTAGCTTAGTCAGAAAATCTCAGGGTTCTGGAGTTGCTTGTGTGACTTTCAGAGGGATGCCAAGTTACATTCTGCTGAACTTTCCAAAAATGCACCCTTTTATTTTTAGTTGACAATTATTTTTATTTTCAATTTAGCATGTAAATTTACACTTTGTGGACCATGTTTGCTTTTTCTCACTTGCATTTTGATTGGGTAGGAGTTCAAAAAGCGCTTGATATCACGCAGTGCTTTATTTAACCAGGCGAAGCTCAGTGGGTTAAAAAACAAACAAACAAAAAAGCATTCCCAGCAAAATTGGTGGGAGGGGCTTCAGTTAGCTTCACCTTAACGGAGATGAATAATTTTATTATTGTGACTATTATTAAATATGATGTTTAACTTGAACTTTTTGCTTTATGGTGTTAAAGGCTGTCCATCCCGGATATGGCTTCCTGTCTGAGAACACAGAGTTTGCTGAACTGTGCAAACAGGAAAACATCATCTTCATCGGGCCTCCATCGTCAGCGATTCGTGATATGGGCATCAAGAGGTGACTTTCAACTCCTTCGTTATTGTTCATTTTTAGCACACCAGAGTGATTAAACGGCATCGTTTTGCTTTGTCCTCTATCAGCACATCCAAACACATAATGTCAGCTGCAGGCGTTCCCATCATTGAGGGTTACCACGGAGAGGACCAATCAGATGAGAAACTCCAATCTGAAGCTGCCAGGATTGGTTACCCTGTTATGATTAAAGCCGTTCGAGGTGGAGGTGGGAAGGTGAGAGGGTTTAGTGAGAATTTTCTTAGTGTTAAACAGAAACTTTCCGGTTTATGCGTTACTGTGTTGTTTGACAAGACAGAATTTTTTATTATTTTTTTAGGTAATATAAGTGCCGCGCTGATTACCTAAAATGAAACTTAAAATGTACTTATAATAAAGTAGGAAATGAAATAGTCCTCGTCATGATTAACCATCGTGATGTGCAGGGAATGCGTATCGCTCACTCGGAGGCCGAATTTCACGAGCAGCTGGAATCTGCCAGAAGAGAAGCTCGCAAGTCTTTCAACGACGACGTCATGCTGGTGGAGAAGTTTGTGAAAAACCCCAGGTGACCGGCACTACCCCATACATAACTTCTGCTTTTCATAACAGATAGTTTTTGCCTTCTAGAAAGAAGAAATAAAATTGCATCGGCATAAAAGCTGACACAAGTTGACATTTGTATCATAATGCATAACATGTTTGCATTAGTAAATGCACTCTTCTTTTGTTATTTAGAAAGTGACCAATAATTTGTAACCAATATTTGATATGTAGATTGATTTCTCCTCGCAAAACTGTTTCTCGAGCGCGTTCTCTCAGCACCACTGCTGCTACGTGAATATGACGCGTCACAACACTACGGAGACCGAAGAGTGTCTGAGAGTCACATAGAATACAGATTAACATGGCAGAGGTAGAGCTGCATCTTCCTGGAGACAGATCAGGAAAAGAATGTGTGGTTTTATTACATTAAAATTGTTTTTTTTCTTTTACATTAAAACTGTGTTTGTGAAAGGGCCATGCGTTAGAAGTCAGAAGGCCCTTAAGTAAATGAATGAGTTGCTGTCTGTCTGAACCAAAGAAATATCTGTTATAATATTTTGAATTGCACATCATTTTTCCCCCATCGCATCATATTGCATCAAATCTCATTGTGTTAAATTCGAACAGAAATCAGAGCATCGTAAGAGGGATGAATTGTATCGCATCGCATCGGTAGCTGCTTCATATGTATCTTTAATGTATCATATCGCTGGTGATGCATCGAGATGCGAATCACATCGGCCTCAATTATGGAGCTACATATCCATAATGCAGTGTTTTGGTATATGCGTAAAGACATTAGCTGTATGTTCTTGTTTTTGCTTAGGCATGTGGAGGTTCAGGTGTTTGGGGATCAACATGGTAATGCTGTGTATCTGTTTGAGAGAGACTGCAGCGTGCAGCGGAGACACCAGAAGATCATAGAAGAAGCACCAGGGGTGAATATGGATGCCATTTATTTATATTGGGAATGCATTAGGAACTAGTAATTAGTTGATTTTCCTCAAGATAAAAGCTTTTATTACTAAAATGTAATAAAAATACTTTGACTAAAAAATAGTGTGCGTGTGCACCTGCAGCCTGGTATTAGTCCTGAAGTGAGGCGTAAACTGGGAGAAGCCGCAGTCCGGGCAGCTAAAGCAGTAAACTATGTGGGAGCAGGTAAGACACGAGAATTAGTTCTACATGTACAGTCCATTAAATCTTTTTTTTGTTTGTTTGTTTATTATTTCCTACTAAATTGCAGAGGCTTTTGCCCTGCTTTTAACTAGCCTCTGATTTTATATACAGTATCTCTTAAAAGTGAGTACACCCCTCACATTTCAGCAACTATTTAATAAATCTTCTCAAAGGACAATGAAACTTGGATATATATTTAGAGTAGTCAGTGGAAAAAAATTCAAAACGGCCATTATTGTCAAAATAGCCACAGTGACACTGCGCTTTTGTTACCAGCTAATCATTTCATACTGGAAATACGATTTGTTTTGGCGCTAGGAAGTGGCTAGTGGCTAACGATAGGGCTATTCTTTAGCGTTTTGTCCAGCTTCAAGAATTTCTCTTAAATGGAGAAAATCCTGACAATTCCACATATCGAGGAAGTGAATAAATGAGGGAATGAAGACATTTGTTAAAGTATGGCTGATATAAGTAGAACAGATAAGTGGATCATATCTTTATAAGATGAAATATTAAATGTAAAACACACACAACCATTAACTATGAAACAATTTCATTACATTTTTCAATTCATTTAATCAATATGTGTTGCATTAATTAGATTTTTTTTCTATTACATTTTTAAAAAATATATTATAAAATATTATTTTATATTATTTAACCAATCAGGCATTTTATTTAAAATGGTTTTCAACATGCAAACTGTTCAAACGTTGAACAAAAATAACGATAAACGCTGGAAAAAAAACGACAAGCAATTTTGTTTTGCATTTCTTCCCCTAAACCAGGGGTGGCCAACCAGTCAGAGACCAAGAGCCACATTTTTTACTGTGTTACCGCACAGAGCCACATCATACACATGGGCACACATGAACATCACCCATTCCTTCCTCTCACACGCACACGCGCACACACACGCACCCCTCTGCTCAGCCAGATTTATTGTAAATGTCACACACCAACATGATAATGACAGAAATTGACTCCTACAGTACTAAGACCACAGGACAGTCATTTTTAACAATGAACATTGTGTGCACTGTCTCTCACACCCAAACTCTCACAAACTTGCAGTTAGTTTCGGTATGGGCAGATTTGCTTTCGCAAATGCAGCCATCATTGTTTCTTTTACATCTATGCCATGGGTTCTGTCTTTTAATGGCACAATATCAAGGAGTTCTTCTTTGATCACACAATCGTTTGACACAGACCATAAAATACTGAGGCTTGTCTTGTATGATACAACTCTCATCCACTGCGACACTAAAATACTCACATGTTTGAAAGTCAGAGAGCAACTGTGATTCAATAAAACTTTCTTTCGGCTTCTCCCACTAGGGGTCGCCACAGCAGATCATCCGTATTCGTTATCCGCATGTTTGATTTGGCACATGTTTTAAGCTGGATGCCCTTCCTAACGCAACCCTCCCCATTTATCCGGGCTTGGGACCGGCACTGAGAGTGCACTGGCTTGTGCCTCCCTAATGGCTGGGATTGGTTCCCTGACCGGGGATCGAACCCGGCCCGCAACTGTGATTCAATAGCCGTGTTAATGTCCGATATTCTTTGTTCAACAGTGTGGCGGGACAGTTGGACGTCTGATACCATGCGTTTTAGTTTGTCGTTTTCAGGAGATAAGATTTTAACAATGTCACTGAGACATTTTTGAACCAATGAAACTCTTTATATTAAATCAGATGCGCTCCCACTGAATCGGACCACATCATAAATTTGGATGAGGTTCCTCTGATGTTTGACCTGCCGCTCACTCGGACTGTCTACAGGAAATGCGAATCATTCGTCACGCTGAAAACAACCGGGCATGAAAACACGCACTTCACCTGTGTTCTGAGCTGCACGGCATCGGGAGAAAAGCTTCACCGATGGTGATTTTTAAACGCACGACGATGCCAAAAGATAAACTCCCGAGAGAAATAGTTGTGAAAGGAAGGAGGAAGACAGTGAACAATGACTTTCTTGGTAGGCTACTGTTTAGATACAAGCCGTATTACAGACACTGTCTTTCGTTAAAGCCTGTGTAAAGTTCATTAGTTTCAATGTAGACACCTGCGGCTTATAGACAGGTGCGGCTTATAGACAGGTGCGGCTTATTTATGTTCAAAATAAAAATCTTTGTCAAATTCAGTGGGTGCGGCTTATATTTGGGTGCGCTTAATAGTCCGGAAATTACGGTAAACTCTCCCACTCTGTTAAAAACGTCCTGTGTTGATCTTTATATTTTTGTTTTGCTGTGCATTTTTTCCCTGCCATTTTGAGAACGAACTTGACACAAATTGTTTACTTAAATGATCTTGCCCCTACTGGGAAACTTTGCGGTATTTTCATCTCACGCACATGCGCATTTGACGAAAATACCGTAATAAACTCAAGCGAAGCGAACACGCACATAAAAAAACCCCACAAACTTTGATATGGACGTAAGAGCCACATGAAACCAGGCAGAGAGCCGCGGGTTGGCCACCCCTGCCCTAAACTGTATCGAAATCGCAACTTTAAAACCGAGGCGTGGATTCTGTGTATTGTTACACCCATAAAATAAATATATAATATAATATAAAATGTCATTGTGGTTTCAGCCATTAATACAGTAACCTATCCAATAACTGTGCCTGTGTATGTACACGTGTGCCCACAGGCACTGTGGAGTTTATTATGGACGCTCAGCACAATTTCTACTTCATGGAGATGAACACACGTTTGCAGGTGGAGCATCCCGTGTCTGAGATGATCACCGGTACAGACCTGGTGGAGTGGCAGCTCAGGGTGAGGCAAATCATGTGACTAAATTTAGTAATCACTGATCTGAGAGCTAAGCATATACACGTCCCTGAGTTATGATGGTTCAACTTAAAATTTTTCGATCTTACCATGGTGATAGCAATATGTTTAATATAAAATAAAAAATATTTAACATTTAGCGTGGCAGGCAAAGCAGCGTATATGAGGTATAATATGTTTTTGATGCTTATGAGATGCTTTACTCTCTCTAGAAGTCGACAGAATTCAATCGTCAAAACCCAATTTTAGCTCCACCCCCAAACCGGCACGCGTCCACGTGCCCCTGCTACATACATGTATACTGTAATGTTTATACAGTACGGTACTGTCAATTGCTCTGTTTAGCTAAATTAAGTACCGTAATTTGTCAAATTATTAACAAATTACAGTACACTACCCCATACTGATCACCATTCACCATAAGGCTCCTGGTTATTTCTCAACTTACGGTATATAGTTACAGGGTCATCAGGACGCCTCTTAATCGTAAGTCGGGTACTACCTGTATTGTAATGAGCATGATTGCTTGACAGCTGATAGCAGAGACTTCATGTCTGTTAGGAGCAAGAATGGCAACGTGGTTACAGAGTAGCTACACTCATCAGGTTATATTTCACACATAAGGTTAGATAGAAGTCTGAAATGGCAAAAAAATCTGACTTAGAAAGGGAAATATGATGTGAGGAAGAAAAATCGATAGCATGGAGACTGATGGAGCAAGAGATTTGCTCATAGTGAGAGAAATGAGGCATCAAGAGACATCTGTTGTATAAAGAGAACTTAGGAAATAAAACAGTAAAGGAACGCTAATGTAAGTGCCACCTGATGCTGGATGTAGTGAGAGAAAACGTGTAGCAAGATAAAGGTGATTTTACTCATGACATTGAAGGAAAAAAAAAATTCAAAAAATGTAGAAAAATCTTGTGTAGGAGCAGAAAACTGATGTGAGAATGCGAATGTAGCACGAGAACGCCTACGGAAAACACAGAAATATTTGAGAATTCTAGAGTAAACCATGAGTTACGATGGTTTGACCTACGATTTTTCGATCTTTCGATGTTGATAGCGTTATGACAAATTTGTAAACATATATCAAGTTCACAGCAGGCAAACGTAGGAACATATGCTCCGCCCTCCACTCGTTACCTGTATAGTTTCTGTCTGTGCATTTTGTGACAAACAGTTGGCAATGAAGTCATTTAGATTTTTAGTGCTTGTGTTTGTCATCAGGTGGCTGCTGGAGAAAAGATTCCTCTCTCTCAGGATGAGATTGCGTTGAGAGGTCACTCGTTTGAGGCCCGAATCTATGCTGAAGACCCCAATAACGACTTCTTACCCGGAGCCGGGCCCCTGCTGCACCTTTCCACCCCGGAGGAGGAACCTCACACGCGCATCGAGACTGGAGTACGGCAAGGTCAGCATGGCTTTTGTTTTTCTTTAACATTCTTACTAGAGCTCGACCGAGTCTTGGGTTTTGTCGATTAATCAGCACCTATAGTTGATCGCTGAAATTATTGGCTGGAAATTCACAACGAGCACGGCCTCTAGAGGCGAATCACTGACACTACGTGCTGTTTGTTTTTACACGCGAGACTGCGTGCTGCACAGAGAGCTATATTATATTTATAATTGATTTATTATTATTATTTTTTTATTTTTTTTTTGCTTGGGTCTGACAAATCTCTTCCCTCCTGCTGTCATGTCCCATGTGATGATCACTACACAACTACACACACAAGAGTTATGTGATTAACCAGCAACACACACATGTTTAGAATGCACATTTGTTGTTCTTAGGAGGATTTCTTTTTAGATGGCATTGTAAGTGCTGGTGTGGTTTTAATACCTGCTTCTGCTTCTAGCTTTTACTTCCTGTATTGATGTGCCATAGCCATTCCCACGTGGGAGAAGTTTTTCTTTTAGGTTTTCCCATGGTAGAATCCCTACCACCGATGACTATAAAATAACCCACAGGGCAATGTTCTCATTTTCTGTAAAAGCAGAATTTATTTTAAATGTGCACATTGCAATAGGTTTCTATAGAAATAACTCATTCATAGGTACATTCATATCAACAGATACTGTACTAAAATGGTGGTGGTACTGTGATGGTCTGGGGCTGCTTTGCAACTGCAGGACCTGAATGATTTACAGTATACCATACTTGATGAAACCATTCTGTGCCCTACAAGATAATTCTGAAGGAGAATGTTTGACCACCAGTTCATGACCTTAAATCTCAAGTGCACTTGTTACGCAGCAGGACAATGATCCGAAACACACCAGCAAGTCCACTTCTGAATTAAGGATTTGGACTAGACAAGTCTGGACTTATATCTGATTGAGATGCCACAGCATAACCTTAAATAGGCTGCTCATGCTTAAAAACCCTCCAGACTGGTAGATTTAAAACAATTCTGCAAAGAAGAGTGGGAAACAATTCCTCCACAGCAACATGAAAGACTCATTGGCGGTTATTGCAAATGCTTAATTGCAATTATTAGGTTTGGGGGCAATTACTTTTTCTCATGGGGCCATGCAGGTTTAGACAGCTTTTTTCCCTTAATAAATGAAATCATCATTTAAAAATAGCATTTTGTATTTACACTGGATGTCTGTGTGATATAAAAATTTCAACTCGTATCTTTTGTAACTAGATTTTGCCATAAAGATGCCATGAATACCTCATATGCTGACAAGGCATTTAAATCTATACTACTACTTAGAGGTCGACGGATTCATCAGGTTTTTGATTAATTGGCACTCGTAATTGATTGCTGATTCGACAAAAATCCATACCCGCTGTCATTACGAGAGCCTTTAGAGGAAATTTACTGATGCCACGTGCTGTTGTTTTTTTTTTTTTTTAGACATTAAGTGCTATATTATATTTATAATTTATAATATATAATATTTATTCATTAATATATTCATATTTATTAAATTTAACATTTTCATTATTCAGTAAAGTTTTTTTATTTTTTGTAATAAGTTGAGCAAGATTTTACACTTATTTTTTTATTCAGTATCCATTTAAAAAAATATATTTTTATTAATTTGTTATAGGTAAGTAATTCCAACCGAGCCGTCAGTAAAATCCAGTATTGGTCAAACTCTACTACTACTATTACTCGATACTGTTTCGGCAGATATTTTTCATGTATCTCCAGTGTCAGTTCTTAGTGTTCAGGCTGTAACTGTAACTTTTTTCTGACATCTTCAGTACTGAAGAGTTTCTACTTGTTTGTGTTTTTCTTGGCAATATGATAATCCACGATATAGATATATTTATAGATTTTTATAAATTGTTAATATCTTTGGCAATTATGTGCACTAATCTGTGTAATACTAATAATTAGTTACATGTGCAATAACTATTATTGTAGTCTGATTTTTCTGCCATCTGTTTTCACAGCTGCTACAAATTCTATTTCCTGCTGCTACACTTTTCATTTTACTTATCATTACCTTAATATGTATATTTATTAATCTTTTCTTATTTACATTTTTACTTTCATCTTTACTTTGATCTTTTATTGTGAGCAACTGCAACCCAACAATTTCCCTATGGGATCAATAATGTATTCTGATTCAGATTGATTTAGAAGGGGGTTCCCCTCCCCATCACCTTTTCTACAAGAGAGATAGAACATTGGTAATATTGGAAATGATAGATTTAGCTTTCTCTTATTGGTTATTTTTTTTATGTATTTAGAAATGATCTAATGAGTCATACAAAGTGCATGAATTGTTAACAAAAGTAGGTTTTGTAAAGTTCTGATCACTTTTATTTTTTTTTTCTCCCTCACAATTGTAGTGTTATACACTCTCAAAAATATAATATAGTTCCCTATGTGTAGTGGGTTATTTTTGATTTTCTTGATTGTGTGTGTCAGGTGATGAGGTTTCGGCTCATTATGACCCCATGATCGCTAAGCTGGTGGTTTGGGGAGAGGATCGCTCCGCTGCTCTGAAGAAACTACGCTACTGCTTACGCCAATACAATGTAAGACTCTAGTGGACATCCTGATGTACTGCAGCACTGTACTCAACATATGTTCTGAGTGTTCAGTACACAATCGTGCGTTTCTTTTATGTTTAGTGTAAATGTAGGTCTGCAAACTATTTAAATACTGTTAGTTGCAGGATGTTTGTAATGCATATTCAAACAGGAAACTGAGCAAACATCTATCAACTAGCTGTCATTTCCTGAGTTCAGCAACACTGTGCATGTGTTTATGCCTCAGTTTTTCACTGGATTACATTTGTGTACTAGTCTCTATGCTAACATCAAATATACCCCTCATAAATTGAACTAAATACTGTATTTAAAAAAATGCATAGGAGGATGCTGGTTTTGGTTACACACACACACACACACACACACACACACACACACACACACACACACACATTATATAATGTGTGTGTGTGTGTGTGT
>JAAIIK010013762.1:0-19497 GCA_014706435.1 Silurus glanis | reverse complement strand
CTTATTATTTTCTGATGCTCATTTCTAAGTTTCTTTGACTAACCCGTAACGCTGTTGCCAAGAAAAATAAAAAAGCACGAGTTTTGGAAACCTGTCTGTGCTTATATGATTTCTGTTGCAACTGGAGTTAGCGAGCTATCCCATGACCCAGACTCAACGCGTTACAACGGCTTGTATCTAAAGAGTAGCCGACCAAGTAAGTCATTGTTCACTGTCTTCCTCCTTCCTTTCACAACTATTTCTTTTGGAAGTTTATCTTTTGGCATCGTCGTGCGTTTAAAAAAAAAACTTTTTTTTCTCCCGATGCCGTGCAGCTCAGAACACAGGTGAGGTGCGTTCTTTTCGTTTCCGTTCAGAAATTTCATTGGTCTAATGTTATGGGGTTCAGTTTTTTGGCTTCAAGTTTGTGAAACCGGGAAAAACCCAGGAAAAATTCATAAATAAGCCGCTTCGTTGTTTAAGCCGCGGGGTTCAAAACGTGGGAAAAAAGTAGCTGCTTATAGTCCGAAAAATACGGTAGTTTTTTGTACATTTTTGTATTACTTTGCATTAGTGGACAAGAAGACTATATAATAGAATTTCCTGCTTCCAGCTTTTTCCCCAAATAGTTAATTATGGCAAAAATTAAAGCGCAAATGGTGGCTAAAGAAGTCTCCTAAGTGCATTTGATGATTTTTCTGTGTAATGTTTTTTTTTCCCAATGATTTGTTGTCAAGGCCATTAAAGTATTAGTAGCAAGTATTTATTATTCTAGTATGCAAAGCAGCCAACACATCCCTTTATTCCTTTATTCCCCAAACACAAAATGCTTCATAACCTGTGGTTTAAATTAATTTTTGGCAAACACTCATCTTCTCGCCTAGCTTTTTACACTTATATGCATAGTGTGAAAGAAGAAGAAGATGCATAGTGGGTTTTTTTCTCAGGACAAAGAGAATGGTTTTGAGCAGTTGGTTTATCTCAGGGTTTCATGCCAATTAATAATGAATCAGCATATTCCTCTTCATGTTCAGAGCAGCAACAGAGAGATATTCTTGGCTGAGCATGCTATTATCTAACTAATTTACACCCTGAAGTCTGAAGATAAAACAGATTACAGTTAATAAACAATAGTATAAATGTACTACTCTTAAACATCTTGCAGCTCTCAGTGGTGAATATTTATTTTTCATATTCTGGAATTTACATAAGTGCCAGGCATATTTTGGAGCTTATGCAAGTAAACAAATTGATATTAATGGACACTGGGTGTCTGGTTATGAATATTCAACAATAGTGGGCATTCTCAGTGAAACACGCTGAGTCCGAGAGGCTACGTTTTCACAGTACATTCTGGATAGTGCCTGTCAAAAGTTTGAAAGCGCCTAGTCTTTTATTGTTGTTGTGGCACATGCATGTTTCTTCTGTTTATATGCAACAAACTAGCTAAAAGCCAAAAACAAACAAAAGTTGTACAGTGAACGAAAGTTCTGTGAACAGATGAATCAAAATCTGACGTTTTTTACTCTAACAGATGGACTAATGTAAGACAGAACAGGTGAAAAGATGTTACAAGACTGAATCATGCCCACACTCAAACATTGAGATGAATGCTTTATGGTTTTGAATTGTTTTGGAGCAGAGAAGTTTGGAGACTTATTCCAGTTTAAAGGAATACTGAACCAACATGGCTACCATTCCATACATCAACTGCATGCAATTTCATCTGGACTGTGTCTAATGGGAACCAACTTCACAATACAACAAGATAAAACCTGAAGCATATGTGTCTATATCAGGAACAGCCTGCCCAGTCTCTGCACCTAAATCCTATTAAATTGCTATGGGATGAACTGGATTGCAAACTCAGAAATAAATATCCAACTAGTGAAGAATAGCTTTGACACGTTTTATAAGAGGCATGGCAAAGTATTTCAGCTAAATAAACAATCTGTCAGTATACAGAGAGTTTGTAAAGCTTTTATTCATGCTAAGGGAGATTTGCAATGAATATGAAGTTTAAAATGTGTACAGTTATAGTATATTTGTTTGGTCAACATAAATCTTAATACCATTAAATTACCCAGTTTGTTGCATACAAACTAAAAGAACATGCATGTGTAAATCCATAAAAGACTTGTTGTTTCCAAACTATTGACTGGCCAAAGTATGAGCATGTTTTAGAGAGTAAATGTTCATAGATACATGGAAAATATGCATTTATATTCTATTTTATAATGTTGTACTTATTTTAAGAGTATTCAAACAAGGAAGCCCCACACAAGGTTATATGCAAATAGGTAGCAAACTTTGCAAAAAATTAATATATGTAGATTTTTATTTCCAGTAAATTGTTGACACACATCCTGCCTTATGGTAGTTGAGTGTACTCTATTGTAAATATATAGACTCATTGTCCAATTTATTAGGAACATCTGTATACCTGCACAGATACAGGCCAAGAGCCTCAGGTAATGTTCACAATGAATATCAGAGTAAAAAAAAAGTGTGATCACAGTGACTTTGATCGTGGCATGCATATGTCAGAACCAGATGAGCTGGCTTTTCTGCAATATTTCAGAAACTGCTGATCTCCTGGGATTTTCAAACTGAACAGTCTCTAGAGTTTACACAAATTGTGAAAAGCCAAAAAAAAAAAAAAAACAATTTACCTTGAGTGAGGATCAATACTCTGGGTGGAATTACGAGGGGTCAGAGAAAATGACCAAATTGGTTTGAGCTGCCAGGAAGGATACAGTAACAAATATATTTACCCTTTACATCCATGGTTTGCAGAAAAGCATGCAAAAAGCATTAAATTTTGTGGTAGACGAGCTGTAGAAGTGTAGAAGACCACATCAGGTTCTATTCCTGTAAGCCAATAACAAGAATCTGAGGGTATCATGCTTACATGGTTACCAAAACTGTGCAAAAAAATGACTCATTGTAAATTTGTGAGATTTTTTGACAAATCTTTGTGGCATTATGTGAAGGTTGTATTTTGCCTATTCCAAAATTGGTATGCAGACTAATACCAGATTTGCCAGACTTTCAAATGATGAATTGTTATTTATTATGGAACTGGGAGCCACTCACACAGTTGTACTTGTTTGTCCAAAACACAGACTGAGTTATTTGCTATTCAGACTTTAAATTTAAGTGTTTTTTTTTTTCATCTGCAGTATTCACTCTGGCTAAGAGCGCCAGTGTGCCATTTGAGGGTAATATTAAATTTACAAATATGACATTATGAAATATGAACTAAATAATAATATAAATTGTCCAAAAGCAGGCACAATGTTTCCATCTCCATAAATAGCTCACTGGCACTGTCTGTGTGTTTACTAGAGACCTCAGAGTTGACCACATTTAATTCCTGATATGAAAATATCATTTATCTACATATAAAAATGATTTATCTTAGTGTCTTTTTTATGTTCTGGTATTGTATGTGGGAGTGAATGCCATATCACAAAATTGAGATAGATTTGTGGAGATGAATATAATTATCATGCCCATTAATATTAACCATATTTTCCATGCTGTAGAATTTTGACTATTTATTGTGTCTTATTGCATATAGTATTCAAATCATCTGCACTCACACACACACACACACACACACACACACACACACACACACACATATATATATATATATATATACGCATACATACACACATATATATGCATACATACAGAAGGGTAATATAAGGCTTGAAATGGATGCAATTCGAATCTTTTGCAGAAGGCGTTCTAATTAACATGAAAAAGTTTGGCAATCTCAAACGGAAGCAAGTAATTTTAATAATCTAAATGGACAACCCAGAAAATCAGATTAAGCACCTGTGTAGGTCTGAATGTAGAGAATGTATCCTGCCTATCTATTAAATTATCTTTTAAATTTAATTGATCGATATAACTCTTAATACAGCCCTTGACGTGCAATATGCTTTTGTATTGACTCTTTATTTTTTCGTCGCAAATTTCCCTTCTGCAACACAGAAATCTAAAGTATCGTCAGAATGTAAATATGGTCGAAAGAGCTGACTTGCTGTTGTGCTTTCGGGAGCCACTACATGCACTACTCTTTGTCTATAGTGGTAAGAAGCTGAAATTCTGCACATCAAGCTGCTCTTAATTTGCCCTGTTCTGCTGCTGGAGGACTTTTTCTTCTCTGAATCTGAAAGCAGAGGCAGTCTGGTTGATTCGATTACATGAAAGACGACGCTGGAGCACATCTGTCAATTGTGTAGCTGCTCCACTTGATTTCTTTCTTGAAAAAGAATCATTTCCTTTCTCTGCTTAACCTTCTGAATGTTCTACATGGCAAATCAAAGTCCATCCTTCAGAGTCACACTGGGGATTATTTGACAGGTGAGGAGACAGTTGAAAAAAAGGCAAATGGAAATCCTGTATGAGTGGAATGGAATTAGAGTCAGATTTTTGCTGTAATGTCTGAGTCAGATACAATGATGGGAAGTTTACAGGAAGTAAATCATTCCTTATACTGTATATCTGATTATTCTATGTAGCATGTGTGTTGCATCAAGAAGAAGTTTACACATGCCCTATGATATTTATTTTGCGTTTACATACCATACCTCAGACCTTGTGTAGAGACCATGTATACAGACTTTGAATTAATGGGTACACTCTCTACAGGAGAAAGATTTGTCTGTATTTTGAGGAAGTTACATCAACAGAGGCCAGAGGGAATAGACAACAATCATAGCACTTACCGCTCATTTAAAGATTGACTGGAAAGGTTTGCTGTAATTTTACAAAGCTAAGGCGCAACATCCACTTTGGGCAAACTACAAAAACAGAAAGTATGGTTTCTGGGCTCTGCATATGAGCAAAGAAACCATTTTCCATTGCTGTGCAGCATGATGTTAAGATGGTTTCAGACAGTAATTAATATAAACAGTTTGCTACAATGGTTTAGGGCTACAATTGCCATGAACTGTTCTGCACTTACTGATGCACTTCAGTCCATCAGTAAACAGTTGATAACCTGAGCAGTGATGGCACTATAATGAATGGACATTTGGTGCCACCAAGATGAGGTGGGGTTGCTTTTTGAGTCTTGTTTCTCTCAAGGTTTTTTCCTTATACCATCTCAGGGAGATTTTCTTGCCACTTTTGCTACTGACTCACTAATTAAGAATAAATGTATTGTGACTAATTTATGTCGCTTAAATCTATATTTGCAATCTATTCAATTCTGTAAAGTTGCTTTGGGACAGTGTTTATTGTTAAACATTATACAGAACAATTGAATTGAATTGTAGATGAGAATTAAATAGCAATTTGATTTTCAGTACTGGATGCAAAGACATGTCTGAGGCATATGGCTAGGCAACATCCTCTCTTATTATTTTCGTATATCACTATACATAAAAAGAAAAAAAATCTATTATTTTTTTTTAAAATGACTTTAATCAAGCTAAATGAAGGACACACCAAGCACTACAGCTCCTATTTACTTCCTCACAATAGAGTTTTATCTTCAGTTCTGTCTGTTTAATTTCTTGCACACTCACTTAGCTGCAATGCCACCTCAGTGGACATGCCTGGGAACTGCAGATGAAAGGTCCCTGATATATTCAGCTGAATTGACAAAGTACTTCAAAGATTGTTAATAGATATCGGGCTTTGTTATTAAAGTGCAGCTCTACAGCTTTTACCTTATCAAAGTCCTGTAGCTTGTGTATTTTTTCCCTGTGTATTTTTCTCCAAGAAATTCCGACTTTTACAGAAGAAATCAAATTCAATGAAAAGTTTCTTTCCTAATTATTGTGAAGTTTATTTTCCTTGTGTATCTGGAATTTTTTTCCTTGTTTTATAACAAAGGACTATAGCATAAGGATAAGGATAAATTTTATATTCAGACATGATGTTCTGGTAGGTTTGCCAGTGAATTGGAGTGGGAGGTTTGTTTCTGGAAACTAGTTGCAGGACTGAGGTTACTTTTCCACGTTTCCACAGTGTTAGTCCAACAAAAATAAAAAAAATTAAGGAGTCTAAAAATTGTCTTCTTTTTTTATTTCAAATAAATTAGTCTATTGGCATATTCTATATGTATTAATAGTAGATTGTACTGACAAAAGGTTTTACAGGTGGTCATAAGAAAGCAAAAAGAAAAAATGTTTAATCTTTTTTTATATCATTATTTGAGATGAGCAATATTAATCAAATATTGTGATATGATTTTTCATTATTTTTCTGAAATTAATTACATTAGCATTCAGCTCAATGAATGAATGGCTTTTCTCGTAAAATGAGTTCAAACACACTTAATAACATTTTTAAATACAATGTATAACTTAATATAAACAATATTTTTAAACATAAAAGGTTTTCATAAGAGTTTTAGTCTAGAAAATGCTCTTTTCAAAATGATTGGCGCACCCATAATTTATATTTTGCAATGAAGCTTCCTATCAAGAACTCTCCAACAAAGTTTCATTAAAGTGATTTAGAAATGATAGACCACTCCTTCATGCAGAACTTATTAATCTCCTTTATTTGATTGTAACAGCATTGTCAGTAATCCCTCTTGCATTTTAGGTTTACACCCCAGTGAACATGATAACATCAACAGGGTTCCTAAAATCCTTATTTGCATTTCAGTTAAAAAAATATTAAATGTATTAATTTAATTTATGGTGCCATTAATTATAGAGCTGTAAGTCTAAATAGCAACTTTGAACACTGTATATCACACGTCGAACTTTTAGCACATTAGTATCAATGCAGACTGCACAGATGGTCCCAGAGAACAGCGTGTACATGAACAAAGAAGCTGTGAATTATCATGTGCATCAAAGCTCCACTTTCTCTTTACAGAGTTAAATGATTCAAACATTTTTCTTTCTAACAAGTGCTTTTAATTTAAACAAAACATAATGATATCTTTTGAACATGATATCAGAATTGTTATATTTAATTATTATACATTTTTACTTTTAATTTTTCTTAATTTTTTTTGTTATAAAAACACTTTATAAAATTGTTATAAAAACAATTTATGCCTGAAGTTATACTTTAGGATCTGACATTGAGATGTTAACTAAAAACATTAAGGCAAAAATCAAATATGGATTAAATCAGAAGTTCTTGAAACCTTATTACATTTTCCGCAGTACCACTGAAAAGAACTAGTAGAAATGAAGCACTATCAACATGGCTGTCAACTCAAGTTCATGAATGATCAACTAGAAATCAATCTTAATCACTTGAATTTAATATTTGTTTGTATATATTTGGTTCAATCTTTCAAAATGTAAACAAACTAGTTAATAAAATATACCACAGTAAGTCTGACCAGGCAGTTACTAACGACGAATGAATAAATAACTGCTGTAAATTCATTGCCTCATATTCATATTAAAGAATGTTTGTTTTAAAAGCTTCATATCTGATGGCTGTCTCACAACCACATAACAGTACAAATATTGAGCAAATCTTTGGGTTTTGTCTTGTAAAATAAGAAGCTTTTAATAATATCGAAACCTTTTTGGAGACATGACATGTATTGGATATACAATTGGGTTATATTATTAATGGATACAGATTAGTATATATTTGTTAACCTGTCTGCTACGTTTGTAACTTTCTGGTACATGCTCACTGTACTTTTTTTTAGCGCCTCAGCCATTGCTGGCTTTCTGGATGACTATGCTTTCGTTGTGAATGGTCTTCTGGACTTGTTTGAAGCTACCAACAGAGCTCGGTGGCTTCAGTGGGCTGAGGAGCTACAGCACAGGCAGGACCAGCTGTTCTGGGATGCTCAGGGAGGTGGCTACTTTTGTAGTGACCCTTCAGACCCCACCATTCTGTTGTCCCTTAAACAGGGTGAGACAATACGCAATTCCTCTTATATATAAAGTGCACCATCCATGCAGCATAATGGATAGTAGAATGAAACAAACTGAGACAATTGTTAGTGATCATAAAAACATTTGCTTTACCCTCCTCAGCCCTGCACTTAGTTGTTATGAGCATTTATAATTCATCCGTTCTATTTGTAAATTGTAATATTACAGTGGGATTACTAGGTTCACATAAATCTTTTTTAATTGCATCTTTCTTGGGGATATGAGATTCATCTTTTAATAATGATGCACATGGTTTGTATAAAAATTTAGCAATATTGTAAGACCTTTGGTGATGACATTTCTTGCATAAAGTGTGTCTGTAATGCGGATGGACTGTGGTCTTTCAGATGGGCTGACTGCTGCGGGGGTGTGTGGGAATATGAGGGAGTGAGTCATTTGGACTGGGTGATGCAGATCCCCTGCTGTCACTCAGTGTTCAGCATCACTCCACTGCATAGCACTCCCATCATGCCACTGCTGATAGAATGCGAGCAAAGTCAGAGGAACCCTTCAGTACTCGGCTACCACCTTTTCTAATGCCCCTTCTCACATCTTATTTTGGCACACCCTCTCGCTTTCATCTTTAAAAGCAAGCTGAATTGATATAATTGTTTTCTTCCTATTCCTCCAGTTAGTTCTGGGCAATAAAAAAAAAAGAAAAGTGTTGCTGGGGGTTATTAGAGATTAGGTCTGATGTCCTTAATGACTCAGTTTCATAATCTGTCACAAAGAATTGGACGAACATGCTGACACTAACACACAGACATGCCACTGATTCTTGGCCTGCGACTAATGGCAGTGTGAAAATGACACTGACATTAAGCAGATATGGATGAAGGGGGTGGTGTCTGATGCTTTTGTTGCTGGTGCTGATAAATGAAATGGGACGTAAGACGGATTTGTCACATAATGGTGCAGTCTGAGTGACTGCACCATTATATAATGATTCCAGCATGTAAAGTTCCATTAGGAGCTGTAGGGAGCTGTAGTGTGTCAGGACATTGTTCCTCCACCACATTGTCACAGGAAGATGGATCACTTCACTGAGCACACGTCAAGCTCTATTTCATGCACTGTCCAAACACAGTCATGTAGAATCCCTCTGTTCCCTTTAGCAGCAGCATAACTTCAGTTCAGATTCAGTTTTGTTTTATTACTGTGTATGGGTAGTATCTTGGTTGAGGGTTTCCATTTTTCTCACAGTTACTAGTTACTCTCCTTGCAAAAAAATTGAACTTTAAATACATGAAGTACATATAGTATACTGAACAAATGCTAAAAAAATGCTAGTTAATGCACTATGCATGTAATGGATTTCTTTGGACAAAAACTAAGCTTTATCCCTAATTAGTCAAATTGTCGGTTGGTTCTCTTCAGATACTTATTCCTTGAAAGTTAATTACATATAGACTACTGACTTAAAAGTTTAATGAATTCAACTACTTTACATTTATTATATAGAAAAATGTTTTTGGCTGCAAGAGTAGCCTGCATCATCATTTTTTAAAGTGTGTTAATATAATATGAGAGCACCTACTTGGGAACTTTGCCGTGTAAAATATCAGTTATCACCTCAGTTCCAGGTGTCACTTGCTCATCCATAGACCTGTCTGCATGAGGTCAGAGCATAGAACACACACACACAATCACTCAAAGGAGATAAAACCATTCACACACCTGCGATATCAGACACTTTAAGCCCTGTCCAGCCTGATAAATAGGCAAAGGTCAAATAGATAATTTGAATAATGCATCATTGCAATGACACTTACTTTGCTGAAACAGGGACATTCATATCAGGCTGTGAAAATAGCCTTGTTGTTGTTGCAGTTTGGGGTCCATCATGGTCACTATGTGTTTTTTCAGACCAGGATGGTGCAGAACCGAGTGCAAACTCCGCCTCTGCGATGAACCTGCTCCGCCTCTCCCACCTGACCGGCAGACAAGAGTGGGCACAGCGCTCTCAGCAACTTCTGACCGCCTTCTCTGACAGGCTCCTGAAGGTGCCAATTGCCCTGCCTGACATGGTCCGTGGCCTCATGGCACATCACTACACGTTCAAACAGGTAATTGGTGCTGAAACTGGTGTTGGATTGATTGGGCGTGCATAAAGTGTCATAATATTATTTCCCACCAAGCAATAACGGCAGTTTCTATGTGTTAAGGAAAGAATAAAAAACATGCCTTGGAGTGTGCAAGGAAAGCCTAAGGCCAGTTGGTTCATTATGTCAATAAACCTTTAAATTCATAAGGCTCATTTAACACTGAAACAGTTTAACAATAAAGATCTAAGCATGAAACAGCTGTTCTGAGAGGCACAGTGGTGAAGTCAGTAATGTTGCTGTCACACAGTTTCATTGTCCCTGGTTCGATCCTAAACTTACTATGTGTGTTATCCTTTGATTTTCTCCTGGGTCTCTGGTTTCCTCATGCTGGCCTGCTCCAAAACAACCATACTGTTGTATCACCATTCTGTGATACTGGTTTCCTGTTCAGGGCATATTAATGACTTGGACCCAGTGTTCCTCGTTTAGAAAGGAAGACAAAGAGACATGGTGGTGGAATGAGGAAGTGGAGGAGAGCATAAGGAGAAAGAGGTTGGAAAAACAGAATTGGGATCGACAGAGTGATGAGAAAAGTAGGAAGGAGTACAAACAGAAGCGGCAGCAGGTGAAGAGGGATGTGGCGAAAGCCAAGGAAAAGGCATATGAGGAGCTGTATGAGAAGTTGGACACTAAGGAAGGAGAAAAGGATTTGTACCGATTGGCCAGGCAGAGGGACCGAGCTGGGAAGGATGTGCTGCAGGTTAGAGCAATAAAGGATGGAGAGGGAAATGTGTTGACTAGTGAGGAGAGTGTGTTGAGAAGATGGAGGGAGTATTTTGAGCAGCTGATGAACGAGGAAAATGAGAGAGAGAGAAAGTTGGATGGTGTGGAGATGGTGAAGCAGGAAGTGGATAGGATTAGTAAGGAGGAAGTGAGAGCAGTGATTAAGAGGATGAAGAGCGGAAAGTCGGTAGGACCCGATGACATACCGTAGAAGCATGGAGATGTTTAGGAGAGATGGCAGTGGATTTTTTTAACAAAAACAGGTTTTTGGAAGGCGGGAGGATGCCTGAGGAATGGAGAAGGAGTGTGCTGGTACCGATCTTTAAGAACAAGGGAGATGTGCGAGATAACTACGGTTAAATAAAGTTAATCAGTCACACCATGAAGTTATGGGAAAGAGTACTGGAAGCCAGGCTGAGAGAAGTGGGGACCGTCTGTGAGTAACAGTATGGTTTTATGCCGAGGAAGAGCACCACAGACGCATTATTTGCTTTGAGAATGTTGATTTCTGTCAGGACAGAAATAACAAACTGAAGATCCAGGGCAAGGGCAGTCTGAACCACACCACACCTGCCCACCTCATTACTACAACAGAAAGACATAACCCCTTTTCCATTTCTTTCTTTTTTGTGTTTTTTTTTTAGATTATCATCTGTGGCCAGCCTGATGCAGAGGACACAGCCAGTCTAATTGCCTGTGTCAACTCACTGTTTCTTCCCTATAAAGTAAGTCTCTTTTGGTTTTAATTTCTTTGTAAGGATGAGGAGAACAGAGCAGAACAGAACAGTTTCCCTAATCATCAACATCAGATGTAGTTGAATGAAATTGGTTTAAAAACTGATTTTAGAAATGTAGTATTTTTCATATTATCCTGAGATCACTTAAATCTGACCAGGGTGGTCCGTAGAGTCTGTGTAGAAAGAATAACAGGGGGATGGAGAGTATTTTATCGTTCAGGATTCTGGCTAGGTGCTTCTCATTTTATGCTCCAGACAGGAGAGTTTTAACGCCACCTTAATTGAGTCCCAAGTGTCTGGAGCTTGCTGCTGCAGTAGGCTTTGTAATGGTAAGAAGCTTGAACACCATCCCTCGACCATATAGGTTCATAATCATACTGAAAAAGGAGTGTCTTTTTAGTAGCCTTCATGCTTTCATTGCAGAGTTGCTGATTTGTCACTTTTTCAATTTGCTGAACTCACAATCTTGTGATGTGGTCATATGAGAGCCTCCTTTTTTTTTTTTTTTTTTTGAACCACACACAGATCAGAATTCCATGTGAATGAATGCATAGGCAGAGCACTTATGTAAATCTATGAACAAAGGTAATTACGCACAAAGTTCAAGTTGTTGAATTACAGGCACACTGTGGAACATGGCAAGTAAAGTCAAGTGGCTTTATTGTCATTTCAACCATGCTGTACAGTCCACAGTGAAATGAAGCAACGTATAAAACCAAACAGAACTGCACACACTACAAGACAAGACTATGCACCCAGGATTACATAAAGTACATGTTTGTGAACAGCACAAGGCAATAATAACAAAAAAAAACAGGACAGTAGGCATACCGAAGGACAGGTAAGCACCAATTTAGTGTGGCCTCAAATGTGTAATACAGAAAAAAAAATTACAATATGATAATAAATCCTGTAGCTAAAAAGCATGCGTTAGCATTAGTTAGCATCGTTTTCTTTACCAAATTGGCTAAATGATTTAGGAGTAATTGTAGGAAGCATTCAGAGGACTGACTTTGTGCTTTTTTTCTTTAATATAAAGGTCATCATGGCTCAGAGAGATCATTTTCACACATTTGCTGCCCTTTTCTTAGGCGCTCCGCATAAGGCCACTCACTCAATAGCTGTGACAAAGAGAGCAAACACATGCACACTCAGAGAATAAGCCTGGCCTTTGGGCTTTTACTGCCATTTAATGTACTCGTGGAGAATCCCCACCAGGGGTGTTCCTTTCTTCATTTATTTCTAATCTGTTTACCCTCCTCATGGGACTGAAGCCGGCTCGCCAGGGAAATCTAATATCGATATGGATGTGAGTAAAACTTTAAGTAGACATTCATCCTCTTTATTAGAGAAGCGAGGAAGTTTAAGGGATATAGATAAAGCGGAGTGCATTATAGATATACAGGCAGCAGCTGCAGTGTTCTATTATCCATGACTGCTTTTGTGCTTCACTTTGATGTCTGAATGGCGTGTGTACAATCAGTGAGTATCCATGTCCCACTTTTTTTTTTTCGATGTAGTAATTTAACAGACATGTCCTTATTTAATTTCCGGTCACTTCACGCTGAGTTTAACGAGTGATCAGAAATTTCCCTTAGCATGACACATTGAAAATGACTGCTGTTTTGCCTTGTACTGAATTTAGTGTGTCCTCAGCCAGGAACTGGCTCCAGGTTGTTAACATTAGACCCTGGTTTTGACTCGACTCATAGCTGTCAGTGTTCACTATGTGGGACACAGAGTGTCAGCTCCTATAAGCTGATTGTGGTGTAGTGACAGTAGCACAGAGCTGTTCCCTGTTCCATTGTCCTGCTGCCGTCATTCTGATTAGGCTCGTCTGTCTCTACTTGTCTTGTTACTACAAAAGGCTCTGTAAGTTGAGAAAAAGTTGTTATTGTTTTCTTGTTCACATAACTTAAATGGTTACAAATAGCATGAAGACTACAACTCAACTTACCATAAAAGTGAGTTCTGAATGTGAAACAAAAACTTTTTTTTCTCTGCTAAAAAAATATATTATTATAGAACATAAAATCAAGAGACAATTGTCTGTTAAATAAAACACAATGAAAGAAAAATCTATTAGATGAATAGTGTACATAGTATTATCAATATATTTGTACATGGATAGTCTTAATTGGGTAGTGCTAGTCATAATTTTCACATTGGTTAACCAAATAGCACACTCACTTTTTGCCAACTTATAAAGTAACACTTGTTTCAGCAAATTATACATTTTTGTACACCGAAAACAATTACTGTAGTAGTGAGTTTGTAAATCAAGGACATGCGATTTTAATGTGTGTTTGTGTTTATGTGTGGGATAGAGGTAATTTGATCACAAAACCATACCTGCAGTTTAAAGGATAAGCTGACTAAGCACTCTTCTGCAATGCAGTTCACTTTTTTTTATGTTAAATAACTTTATCTGATCAAATGTCGGTCCCTAAGCAAGATCTCCAATTAAGATGTCATCTCCTCTAATGTCCTTAGTGTGTAAAACATAGGAAGTGGTAGCTCAGTGGTTAAGGCTCTGGGTTACTGATCAGTCAGTTGTTCCAAGCCCCAGTATTGCCAAGCTTCCATTTTTGGCCCTTGGGCAAGGCCTTCAACACTCTGGGCTCCAAGGGCTATTAGGCAAGGCCCTTAACACACTGTGCTCCTGGGGCCTTGTATCATGACTGACACTGCACTCTGACTCTGGAATATAAGAAGAAGAAATGTTACTTTGCTGTAATGTATATGTGATAAGTAAAAAGCCTCTCAATTCTCTTAAATTTGTGATGCTATTAATTAAATGAGCGTTATTAGTGTTTATGTATTTCATGTTCATATACTTGATTAAATGTTCAAATAACTTAATTCGCTAGTCTGAATACCGACGTGCCCAAAAAAATCCCTCCTCACTATTTCCGCATATGTCAGAACAGAAACTCAGAATAGATCTGTTCACCTGTTTTGGGAGCATATGGACTCAAATAGATCTGTCATCTACAAGAATACATAGGTTTCTAAGATACACTTGGCCCCCAGGATATTTATAGATACAGACCACGAATACATTGTTGCGAAATGCAGAGAATTATATTTTGGCCTGAATTCAATTGTGCATTCTCATGTGCTCAGAGTGTTAATAGGACTCACGGTTCCATTTGATTTGATAATGGGAAAACCTCAGACTGTTGCCTAGACACAGCTGAGCATACGGTTGTGGAAGCTGGCAGTAATGAGTTAGTGATGCTAGTTAAAAAGAGATTGAATAGAATTTCATCTGCCCAGGTGATGATAAAGAAATCAGGCAGCCCACATAGGTGCCTATTCTGCAGAGGCTTAGCCTCAGATGGGCTCGGGCCTGAATTGTTTGTTTAATTGACTGAGATATGACCGCCAATCTCATCACCCTGCTGATTGACCCCTTTTGAAAAATAGATGACATTCTCTTATTGAGCTGAACCTGCAGGCAAATCATCATCCAAACCTTAAATCCTCTGGATATGGAGCTTTTCTGAGAGAACCAGGAAAAATGCTGTTATATTTTGGCATCAAGTTGACTGTTGGTGTAGCGCTGTGGCACGACATGATCCATGTAGTGCTTAATATTGTTGTTTTGGTTGAAATATATACAGGGACTTCTAGCATGACTGCATGCATACTGTATGTAAATGGAAACAGATACCTAATCTAATTCCCTGTTACAGAAGGGTATATACAAGGAAAGATTATTAAAATTACTGATGCTTTTCATGTGCAGAGTCAGCACCAGAATCCAGTATAATGGAACTCATTGACTTTAATCAAGGAATTGTGGGCTAATAGAGTTCTGCAGGTAGTGGCTGCAGTTTCTACAGTGCTAGAGCTATTCTCTAAACAATACCTTCAAATCACTCATTACTGTCATATATTTCCTCACAGATGAGTTATATGTCAAAATTCTAATATTTCAAAAAATCCACACACCTCTTAAAGCTATTGAGTTCTACTTCCTTGTGCAAAATAGGAAATTAAATTTAAAAACCAGAAGCCCAGACACTGAAGTAAATTATATTTTCTTTTCACAAACTGAATTTCGGATTACCACTGGATTCTCCACCACACGAGCAGCTGGGCATTAGTGACCTGAGACCTTTCATGTCAGACATTGTCCAAACTGTCATTTGGATTTATGTCCATGATGGACTAAACTTGAACACAATGGGCTGATTCCAGAAGCATCGAGGCAGAAAGATCATTGTTCAGTGGTAGAGCGAGCATCACATACTTTTGTGGAACTTGACCTAAAATATTTTTAAACTAGCATCCCATCTTCCCCTTTACCTTTTGTAAAGCCCTGCATTTACACACTTACATTAAAATATTAAACTTAAATAATATGCTCATTTCCAACACTAAAACGTTTGGCCTAATTACCACCACAGACTTAATCAAGTTAGCATGGATAAGAGTGTAAAATTCTCTCTATGTGCTAATTGCTTGTTCAACCCCAGTGAACTCATGGCCCAAGTGTATTGAGGCTTTATAAATGGTAAACCTTTAGAGCACTGACTAAACGTTTTTCACAGAGAGAGCTAATAATGCATTTTGCTCGATACATTACCCAGCCATATTTGAGAATGCGTTTTAATTTAAATCTAATTGTACTCATCTGTTCATTCATTTTGAGACACAGGGTATAATTGCAAGGAATGATCTACAGTACATGAGACTCCTCCGCCTCTTTCATCTCATCTGTGCATATTGATTTAATTCAGAATTTCAGCAAGACCCCTGAATCCAGACCAAACCCCCTGCTAAATCAGTTTATCACAAATCACAGTGTAGAAAATTAAGATTGATTAAAATTGCTGGGACGAATCTCTCGGTGCTGTGATCAGGCTGAGTATACAGTGATTACATGGCCAAAGTCTCACGAGATGCACCGAATAAGCAGCATTCTATCGCTCTGATAATGGTAGCCAGCTGTTGGCTGTTGTAATTTGACTTCCATGTCCAGAGACAGACAGGGCAAGCTTTCATTTATCACCTGAAATTATAGTAACACATTTAAGTTATGCTTTTTGCCTTTGAAACATTTAATTCATGAGGGTTTAAAACATTTTGGAGCCAGTGGACCACTGTAACTGAAAATAAATTCCATTGATGACAAAATGTTAATATTATGTAAATATGTATGAATGTAAATATTTTGTGTAATTTATGAATGGAGCTTTATGTTACTCAACTCTCTACTAGCAGAGCACATCTATGGTCTATGTTGACATGACTTGTTTTAGGGTTACTGAGGCTTGGATTTAACCTATTCATTAAAGTGATGAGTCAAATAGGCTTGTTACTGTAAGAACTTGATCATAAATAACACTTTGTGAACCTCTCTTGGTTCCTGACCCCACTTTGAGAACTGTTGCCCCCAGACCCTACTTTCTGAGCTAAACCAATAGTGGCACAAAATTATCCATTATAACTATTTTGTTAGTACCTAATAGTTCAGAGCAGTCATAGGGTTTCACTATAAGACTAGTGTTATTCTTTTTTATTTATGTTCCTACATTGGGCTTTAACCAGGCCCAGAGGACTTGACTTGCAGTTGTGACTTTTAAGGATTATAAGAGTGTTAAACTAAGTAATTATAGAGATGAATGGATGTGTTTCTCTAACAAGACCTTAGAGACATGACAGCAGGCAGAGAGGTTCAGGGTAAAATCTCAAGCAGCAGCCAGGGTTAGCAAGAGAAACGGTTGAGAGCAGGCAATCAGACTGTTCTCTACGCAGGGCTTACAGACTCAACAACACAACAAAGATTTGCTAAACCAGAAAGCACTGCTGTTCATTTTCAATGATCTGATACACAGGTAGTACTACACAGAATATAATAAATTATTTGAATCTTATACTTAAAGACAAAGAATATCCATAAACTGTTGTATTTATACCATTCAATTTATTGTGTAATCCTCTAGTTTAAAACTCACAATCACACATTTAAAATCTACATTCCATGCTCACTGACAGGGAGTTGAATTTGATCAATCAGAAATTTGTAATGTCCTTTATATACATAACCCCATTAAAATACAGAAATAATCTATCCAGTTACTGGTTTTTTTTTTTTTTGCAAGAACACCATTACCTATTTCACATTATTTAAACAATTGTCTACAGTGGAGGAGTTAAGACACTCTTCCTATTTAGGGAAATCTGATGAAACTGTGAAATATGATTGGTCTGCGGTTGTCTCGCTGCAATAAAAACACTTCTGTGCCTAGGTGTCTGCTAGTCTGTGAGGTATTCTGCTTAGCTCTGAATATTAGTTCACTTTGTGTTTTTCAATTGTTAAAGCCACCATTACCAACAGTAAATGCTGAATATATATATAGCTTATACCTGTCTGTCTATATATATAGATATATAGATATATAGATATATAGATGCTTTATGCAAATGTATGTTTATTATTTGTGAAACCAGACTCAACATAGAGCATTAAGACAAAATAATCTTGTAAATGTTTTAAAGTAATTATGGTGTTTTAAATTACATAAATCATTAGGATACCAAACGGAACGTTTCCAACGGACGGTTTTGATTGCTGGAATGTGCACCAAGGCAGATTTTGGTGCTTGATTTGAGATGTGGCGCATCAGTAAAACAAATGTTTAGTGATTAAAAAAACTTTTGGTGGAGTTTAAAAAAAAATCTTGGTAAAGAAAGGACGCCGTGAATAAATGTGTGTTGTGTACAAGGTTTCAATGAAAAAGGGCTCAGCGCCGATCCTTGATGCAGTCCAATCTCCACCATAAACCAGTCTGTTGTTCCTACTGCACACTTCACTGCTGTCACACTGTCCTCATACATGTCCTGCACCACCCTCACATACTTCTCTGACACACCTGACTTCCTCATACAATACCACAACTCCTCTCTCGGCACCCTGTCGTACGCTTTATCTAAATCCACAAACACACAATGCAACTCCTTCTGACCTTCTCTATACTTCTCCATCAACATTCTCAAAGCAAATGATGTGTCTGTGGTGCTCTTCTTTGGCATAAAACCATACTGTTGCTCACAGATGGTCACCTCTTCTCTCAGCCTGGCTTCCACTACTCTTTCCCATAACTTCATGGTGTCACTGATCATCTTTATTCCCCTGTAGTTACTGCAGGTCTGCACATCTCCCTTATTCTTAAAGATTGGTACCAGCACACTCCTTCTTTATTCCTCAGGCATCCTCCCACCTTCCAAAATCTTGTTAAACAATCTTGTTAAAAACTCCACTGCCATCTCTCCTAAACATCTCCATGCTTCTACTGGTATGTCATCTGGTCCAACCGACTTTCCACTCTTCATCCTCTTAATCGCTGCTCCACACCATCCAACCTTCTCTCTTTCCCATCTCATATGATCTAATTAACTGTCCCAGTTATGTCAGCATACTTTAACAAATGTCTTCATTCCTTCCATCCTTCATTTATTCACTCCTTCAATATTTGGAATTGTCAGGATTTTCTCCTTTTAAGAGAAATTCTTGAAGCTAAAGAATCTATAGCGCAGGGGTCACTAATCTTTTTGAAACTGAGAGCTACTTCTTGGGTACCGATTAATGTGAAGGGCTACCAGTTTGATACACACTTCTGAAATAACAAATTTGCTCAATTTACCTTTAATTATATGTTATTATTAATAATTAATGATATGCGTCTATGTAAAGACACTGATCATGTTAATGATTTCTCACAATAATTAACAATGATTTAACAAGGCAGGAAACAGATAAATATCAATATGCAAAACTAGCAAAACAAAATCTAGTTTCTTTTTTATACCCCTGGCACTGCTGTGTATGTTTTCAAGTTAAATAATAATAAAAAAGATGCACACAAAATTAGAGGCAGAGGCTAAACAAACTTGCGGGCTACCACTTAATGCGTTCCTGAGGGAACTCAGATTTTAACTATGTTCCGCACGTAAAAAGGATTGCATTCGGTACATTGTGTACACAGCCGTACATTGTGTACCATTATACCCCTAACACACACACACACACACACACACACACACACACACACACATATA
>JAAIIK010013645.1:0-10892 GCA_014706435.1 Silurus glanis | reverse complement strand
GCATTCTGGGATTTGTAGTATTAGCGGTGTATGCGCTATATACTGGCAGGCCAGCTCTAATACACAATCAAATCAAATCAAATCAAATCAAATTTTATTCATCACATACACATACATACAGGGTACGACATGCAGTGAAATGCTTTATACGACGGTCCGGCATGAGGGAATAGGATGGGGAAAAAGAAAAGAAGGCAGATAAATAAGTATGAAGTATAAAAAACTATATAAAATATAATAAAATATGAGAATATAAAGATATAAAAGATATATAAAGATCTATAAATGTGAAACAAGGAGAGAAAGATGTATATACAAAAAAAAATTGGCAGTAAACAGTGAACAGTAAACAGTAAACAATGTGTAACAAAGTGTAAACAGTAGACAATTTTTAGTGGTGGGTTGTCCATAAAGTGTCCGTGTGCGGTATGGTGTGGTGTAAAGGTCCGTAAAGTGTCCATGTGTGGTATGGTGTGGTGTAAAGGTCCGTAAAGTGTATGTGTGGTATGGTGTGGTGTAAAGGTCCGTAAAGTGTCCATGTGCATTATGGTGTGGTATAAAAATTAAATTAAATATAAAGTGCACTGTGCTGTGCAAGTCCAGAGATTAAAGTGTCGTGGTGCAAAAGGTGAGATATGTACAGAGAGGAAGTGTGATGATGGAGAAAGTGGGCCAGTTTTTAGATCCTGGGTGTTTCCTGATTTAAACTCCGAATGGCCTGCGGGAAGAAGCTCCTCCTCATTCTCTCTGTGTTCGCTTTCAGGGAGCGGAAGCGTTTCCCTGAACGCAACAGAGAAAAGAGTCCATTGTTGGGATGGCTGAGGTCCTTCATAATCTTCCTGGCTCTGGTCCGGCACCGCGTGCTGTAAATGTCCTGCAGGTTAGGGAGCTCGGTGTGGATGGTACGTTCAGCTGAACGCACCACCCTCTGGAGGGCTCGCCTGTCCTGCATGGTGCTGTTCCCGAACCAGGAAGTGATGTTACCCGTCAGAACGCTCTCAATGGTGCAGGTGTAGAAAGTCTTAAGCACCTGAGAGGGAAGTTTAAAGTCCCTTAAGCGTCTCAGATGGTACAGACGCTGCCGGGCCTTCTTCACCAGGGTGTTGGTGTGACAGGACCAAGAAAGATCCTGTGTGATGTGAACACCAAGGTACCGGAAACTGTCCACTCTCTCCACTGGGGTCCCACTGATGTTTATCGGTTGGTATGACCGCTCCCGCTTTGTGCTGAAGTCCACGATCAACTCCTTGGTCTTGCTGACGTTCAGGAGAAGGTTGTTCTCCTGGCACCATCTCTCCAGGTTTTTGACCTCCTGTAGGTAGGCCGTCTCATCGTTGTTGGAGATCAGGCCCACCACAACAGTGTCGTCAGCAAACTTGATGATGGTGGTGGAGTTGGAAGTGGCCACACAGTCGTATGTGTACATTGAGTAAAGCAGGGGGCTCAGAACACAACCCTGGGGGGCGCCAGTGCTGAGGGTGAGGGTGGATGAGGTGTGTTTTCCCACCCGTACAGCTTGTGGTCTGTCTGTCAGGAAGTTAGAGATCCATTGACACAGCGGCTGGCTGAGTCCCAGGACCTCCAACTTAGAGGTGAGTGTGGAGGGAATTATGGTGTTAAACGCTGAACTGTAGTCCACGAACAACATCTTTGCATAATTCCCATTTCTTTGGTCCAGGTGGCTCATCGTGGTGTGGAGGAGATGAGCAATGGCGTCCTCAGTAGAACGGTTCTGACAGTACGCAAACTGTAATGGGTCCAGTGTGTCTGGTAGTGATGCAGTGATGAAGTCTCTGACCAGTCTCTCGAAGCACTTCATCACTACTGAGGTCAAGGCTACAGTGCGGTAGTCGTTAAGGCAGGCGGGCTGGGGTTTCTTCGGGACAGGAACAATGGTGGACTGTTTAAAACATGAGGGGACAACATGAGAGGTTTAATATCTCAGTGAACACCGGTGCTAGCTGGTCAGCGCAGGCTTTCAGAACCCGACCTGTGATGCCATCTGGTCCTGCTGCCTTCCTGGTATTCACTTTCTTGAATGCCCTCCTCACGTCATGCTCCGAGATGGTGAACGTGTTTACCTCTCCGGCTCTCTCGGCGTGCACGCTGGTTGTGCCGCTAGCGCCGCTAGCGTGGTTAGCTGCAGCCTCGACACGAGCGTAAAAGGTGTTTAGCTCGTCTGCCAGAGAAGCGTCCGCATTCACCATTCTAGAAGATGGTGTTTTATAGTCCGTTATTGTCCTTAGTCCCTGCCACAGGCTCCTAGAGCCACCTTGTTGAAACTGTGACTCTAGTTTCCTCCCGTAGCGCCGCTTTGCATCCTTCAACGCTCTGCGAACACTGTAGGACGCAGCCTTGTACTCGTCCATGTCCCCGGTGGCGAGCCCCATGTTGTAGGCAGCAGAGCGGGATCTCAGAGCGTCGCGGATGGTTTTATCCACCCACGGCTTCTGGTTGGGAAACGTTCTGATAGTGGTTTTCTGCACTGTATCATCCGCTAGTTTCCCGATGAATCCCACAACCGCTTCCGTAAACATGTTGACGTCATCAGAGCTGCGCCGGAACATGTCCCAGTCTGCGTCATCCAGAGCGGCCACCGATTGGTCAGTCCAGCGCGCGACCTCCCTCTGAACCGGAGCTTCCTGTTTCAGCTTTTGTTTGTAAACAGGCATGAGGAAGATGGCGGCATGGTCCGATTTCCCAAACGGTGGACTTGATTGTGCCTTGTAGCTGTTCTTGAATGGTGTGTAACAGTGGTCCAGTGTTCTTTCGCCCCTGGTGGGGCAGGTGATGTGCTGGTAAAAGTTCGGTAGTGCGCGCTTGAGGTTGGCACTGTTGAAATCTCCGACCACAATGAGCGCAGCGTCCCGATGCTGTGTTTGGTAAAGAGTTATTGTCTCATATAAATCCCATACTGCAGTGTCTGTGTCCGCTTGAGGTGGAATATAAACGGCACTGACTATGACCGAGCTGAATTCCTGAGGTAGATAAAAGGGCCGACATTTTATGGTCAGTAGTTCCAGATTTGGTGTGCAGGAGCGTGAAAGAGGAACGATGCTCGCGCTGTCGCACCAGTGGTTGTTCACCATCAGACACACTCCACCTCCTCTTGACTTCCCCGACTCCAGTGTTCTGTCCATGTGGAAACCGGTAAACAGAACTCGGCCGGCTGGATGGCGTGGTCCGGTACCGCTGTGTTCAGCCATGTCTCGGTGAAGCACAGAAGGTTGCAGTCCCGAATGTCTCTCTGGAACTTGACCCTTGCCCTGAGGTCGTCGAGCTTGTTCTCCAGTGACTGGACGTTGGCTAACAGGATACTAGGTAATGGAGCGTTTGACAGAAACATGGTGTGGGAGAGCGTGTAAATGCGGGAAGAAGGAACGCCACAACAGGTCAGGTGCAAAGGCTTTACATCCACTTTTATTTGAGTTTTTATTTTGTGTCTGTCTGCTTAGTGCTCACGCAGCACGTCTCTGGCACACGCGCACACACACCCCCTACACACACTCTCCTCCTTAAATGCCTCCTCCGATCAATGGAAAAGAAAGAATATTCATTAGTTCACATTGGCTTCAGGTGAGGCAATCCCCTGCCTATCTGCTCCCGGCCTCGCCCTCCATTCACAAACCTGCGCTCGGCCCCGCCCCCGCTGCCACATACCCCCACCGCCCGACTCAGGCCGAGCAGCCGTCCGGCCCGCAACCGACTCCCCCCCCTGACACGAGAGGAAGTCGGCCACGACCAACTGCGCCCCTGGTCTGTGGACCACCTCGAACTTGAATGGCTGAAGTGCCAGATACCACCGCGTGATCCGCGCGTTGGCATCCTTCATGCGATGGAGCCACTGGAGCGGGGCGTGGTCCGAACAGAGGGTGAAGGCCCGCCCCAACAGGTAGTACCGGAGGGTGAGGACCGCCCATTTGATGGCCAGGCACTCCCTTTCGATGGTGCTGTACCGGCTTTCGCGCACTGACAGCTTATGGCTGATGAACAGCACCGGTCGCTCCTCCCCCTCCACCACCTGGGACAACACGGCCCCCAACCCTCTGTCCGACGCATCAGTCTGTAAAACAAAGGGGAGAGAGAAGTCAGGAGCATGTAAAAGCGGACCCCCGCAGAGTGCGGCTTTGACACGCGTAAAAGCCTGCTGGCACGGCTCCGACCACTGGACCGGATCTGGCGCTCCCTTTTTAGTGAGATCGGTCAGCGGGCTGGCGACGTCCGAAAACCTAGGGATGAACCTCCTATAATAGCCAGCCAGCCCCAGGAATCGTCTCACCTCCTTTTTGGTCTTGGGTCTCGGACAGGCCGCAATCGCTGCCGTCTTATCGATTTGGGGACGCACCTGCCCGTGACCCAAGTGGAAACCCAGATACCGTACTTCCACCCGCCCAACCGCACACTTCTTCGGGTTCGCAGTGAGCCCTGCCCGTCTCAAGGTCCGCAGGACCGCCCTGAGATGCTGTAAATGCTGCTGCCAATCATTGCTATAAATTACGATGTCATCCAAAGAGGCAGCGGCGTACCCGTTATGAGGACGGAGAATCCGATCCATTAGACGTTGAAACGTCGCCGGAGCTAGGAACAAACCGAACGGAAGTGTGACGAATTGGTCTAAACCAAACGGAGTGGAAAAGGCCGTTTTTTCCGGGGACATTGGCGTCAAGGGGATCTGCCAATATCCCTTGGTTAAGTCCAGTGTCGAATAAAAGCGAGCCGCGCCTAAACGATCAAGGAGCTCATCGATGCTAGGCATTGGATATGCGTCGAATTTAGACACCGCGTTGACCTTTCGGTAGTCCACACAGAACCGGACCGACCCGTCGCTCTTGGGAACCAAGACCACCGGGCTGCTCCAGTCACTGTGGGACTCCTCGACCACCCCCATGTCAAGCATCGCCTGAAGTTCCTCCCGAACCACATTCTTTTTGTGTTCGGGCAGCCGGTACGGGCGACTGCGCACCACAATACCGGGAGATGTCTCAATATGGTGCTCTATAAGGTTTGTCTGCCCGGGCAGGGGGGAGAACACATCCGCACCGAGGCGGATTCTGACGCGGTTTTAGTTCTTACCTCCGGTCCCAGCTCCTCCCTCTCTGGCATCACCGTCGCTAGAGACACAGGCACAACCTCGCTCCATAATTTTAGGAGATTCAGGTGATATACTTGAAGCGCCCCGCCCCTGTCCGTGCGCCGCACCTCATAGTCGACATCTCCCACCCGTCGTGTAACCTCAAAAGGCCCTTGCCACTTGGCGAGTAATTTCGAGCTTGACGTAGGCAGCAGAACAAGGACTTTATCTCCCGGTGAAAACTGCCGAAGCCGCGCGCCCTTGTCATACAGCCGGGATTGCCGTTCCTGTGCCTGTAGCAAATTCTCCAGTGTTAGCTGTCCCAGTGTGTGGAGTTTTGCTCTCAGATCCAGAACGTACTGAATTTAGTTTTTCGCGCTCGAAGGTCCCTCCTCCCAATTTTCCCGGAGGACATCCAGCACTCCGCGCGGCTTACGGCCGTACAATAATTCAAACGGGGAGAACCCCGTGGAGGCTTGCGGGACCTCTCGTACTGCGAATAACAAGGGCTCGAGCCATTTATCCCAATTCCGTGTGTCCCCGTGTACGAACTTCCGAATCATGTTTTTAAGGGTTCGATTGAAACGCTCCACCAGGCCGTCGGTTTGTGGATGATAGACACTGGTGCGAATCGATTTAATCCCCAACAATTCGTATAGTTCGCGAAGTGTTCGTGACATAAACGCCGTGCCTTGATCAGTCAGGATCTCTTTCGGGATCCCAACGCGGGAGATAACGTGGAAGAGCGCCTCCGCAACACTACGTGCGGAGATGTTGCGAAGGGGCACTGCTTCCGGATATCGCGTCGCATAATCCACTATGACTAATACGAAGCAATGTCCGCGTGCTGTTTGCTCTAATGGCCCGACGAGGTCCATGCCGATTCTTTCGAAGGGAACCTCGATTAATGGTAAAGGGCGCAAAGGCGCTTTTGGGATGGCCGGCGGATTCACCAGCTGACATTCCCGGCATGCCGCACACCATCTACGCACATCGCCGTGAATGCCCGGCCAATAAAAACGGTCCATTAGGCGGTCTAATGTTTTCACACAGCCCAGGTGCCCGGCCATCGGATTATGATGAGCCGCATGGAATAGAAGCTCCCTGCGGCTCTTCGGGACCAACAACTGGGTCGTTTCCTCTCCGGTTCGAGTGTCCTGCATCACTCGGTATAAGTTATCCTTAATCACGGTGAAGTAGGGTAAGTACTTCCCTAAGTAAGTGAGGAAAAGCGGCTCAATTCGTACCCAAGATTAGCGTATGGGTGAGGCGGGGACTAACCGCCGCCTCCACTCTATGATTTTTTCCCCTGAAACGAACCGAAATGGCCACCAGTGGATATTCGTGAACGTCCCCATGCACACATTTCACCTTCACCCGGCGTGCAGTATTCAAAACCTCGCATCGCACCAGGTTTTGATGGATGGCGGTCTGCTCGCAGCCCGAATCCACCAACGCCTGATGTGTACCCCCTTCGATACTCACCGGTATACGGTACGTTCCTGCTTGATCGGGGGCAGCCTGTGGCGCCTCGGGAATCCGGACCATCACCCCCAACTCCATAACGGGACACTGATCCAGGAAATGCCCCGGCTCGCCACAGCGCCAACAGACCGGCCCAGGCTTCCGCTCCGCACCTGCGCAGGCCGTCTCACCCACCTGTGGAGTCAGAGGCAAAGATCTATGAGCGAGAGCAGAAGGAGAGGAAGCAGAAAAGGAAGAGGGAGGAGCTCGCGGCCGAGCCACCGGCTTCGGGGAAATCGGCCCCCGTTTCCGGGGTAAGGGAATGGGAGGAGAGAGAGAAGAACCAGGTGACAGGGAAGAAGGAGAGTCGGAAGGAGACCCAGGGGATCCGTCCGCCCCCGTATACGCCGCCAGGTGGTCCTCTGCCAGCTGTACCGCCCTCTCCACGGGTTCCGGTCGCTGGCACTGAACCCACTCCGCCGTCCACGGCGGAAGACGGGCGATGAACTGCTCCAACACCACACAATCCAGAACCTCGTCCGTGCTCCGGTCCTCGTCCCGCAGCCATCTCCGGCACGCATCGCGAAGCTGGTGGGCGAAGGCGAACGGTCGTCCGACCTCGCGCAGCGTCAACACGCGAAACCGCTGTCGGTGCTGCTCCGGTGTCCGTCCCACTCGCTGGAGGATCGCTCGCTTCAGATCATCATACTCCAGCATACGATCGGCCGGCAGCTGTTGAGCAGCGAGCTGGGCTTCCCCAGAAAGCAGCGGCAGCAGGCAGAGAGCTCTTTCCATCCCGGTCCATTCCCCTGCGACCGCTACACGCTCGAACAGCTCCAGGAAAGCCTCCACATCGTCCTGTGTGCCCATTTTTGTCAGCGGGATGATAGGCGGCGGGCGAAAGGGGGGGTTTACCGGAGCCTCTTTTGAGCTCAGAGCGCTCCGGAATGCCGCCCGGTCCTCCACCTGTGCTCGGATCACTTCCTCGAACCGCTGTTCCTGCTCGGCACGCACCTGAAGGAGGGCCTGGTCCTGCGTCTGCTGGAGCTCAGCGATCGCCTTCACGAGCTCCGCCAACGGTGAAGGTTCCGTCATTTCCTGACCTGTGCCCCCCTTTCCTTTTTTTCCCGGGTTTCGGCACCACTGTGGGAGAGCGTGTAAATGCGGGAAGAAGGAACGCCACAACAGGTCAGGTGCAAAGGCTTTACAGCCACTTTTATTTGAGTTTTTATTTTGTGTCTGTCCGCTTAGTGCTCACGCAGCACGTCTCTGGCACACGCGCACACACACCCCCTACACACACACACTCTCCTCCTTAAATGCCTCCTCTGATCACTGGAAAAGAAAGAATATTCATTAGTTCACATTGGCTTCAGGTGAGGCAATCCCCTGCCTATCTGCTCCCGGCCTCGCCCTCCATTCACAAACCGGTGCTCGGCCCCGCCCCCGCTGCCACACATGGATTAAACCGAATGAATACGTAGCATTAAATAAAGGGAGTCCTCCTGGGTATTATTTATAATAATAATCTAAGCGTCACAAAAGACTAAACACAAATGTAAAACATTTGAAGTTCTTTAAACAAACATAAAATATTCAGTGTCCAAAAGTAGGTCTAGTCCAGGGGTCTTCAACTAAAATTGCTTGAGGTCCAGTAAATGAACCCTCCTCGCCAGCTGAGGTCCGGACAATTATATACCTAAAAACATGAATTAATACTTTTTGCCAGACTAAAGAGTGTAGACAACATTTTTATTGGACACATTATAAATAAATAAAAAGGATAAATAAAAGAAATCAAAGAAAAAAGCTAAAGTGCTTTTGTTTCTGCTGAACTGAGATTACAGACCATAAGTAATGAACACATACCTCACTGGTTCAGAAAATCACATTTAAACTCCACACTTATTTTCTCTACCTAACTAAATGTATCTAATATTTAACATTGCTCTCTTCTATGCTTCAAGTTGCATTGGTAAAAATATCATCAGCAATATCATTCAGAAACACAAACAAAATAATAAAGAAAAATAAAGTGCCAGTGTTAAAAAAATTAAAAAGTGCAAGAAACCTTTTATCTGTTCATTTGTACAGTTCCTTTAAGTCCATAAAAATGCTTGTTATCTTTTCCTAAAATCTACTGTAATCTCAGTGAACACTCATAGGCTCGCTGTTGACTGCTGAGAGTAAGTTTCTTCAAAATGTCTGTTTAGTTTCGTAATGGCGTTTAATGTTTCCGCTTTTGGTGACCGCAACAGACTCCGAGAAAACGAGACACGCCTCTCAATGCAGCTCGATGCAGGAAGAATAAATGCGTATTTTTCCACCCATTCATCTCGAAAAACTCGGTTTTCATCATCAACTTTCCTTATTTTTGAGAACGCCATTGTTTTTCAATCACTGAAAGTTTCATCGGTTTGCACAACGCTCTCTGCTGCCTTCACTGCACGCGCAACTGCACGTCTGATCGTAGCAACAGTGAGCATAGTAACTGTAGTAGCGGCTCTACTGCTCTACTGAGCTGACCTTGATGTGCCTGATATAAATGTGATTTTATTACAAAATAGTGGTTGGCATATATTTAGTTCATTATGTGAAAAGGTTCCGTGGTCCGCCTGGACGCATCTTGGGGTCCGGGTTCGGACCGGAGTCCGCCAGTTGGCGACCCCTGGTCTAGTCAGTCAATTCCATTAATTATTATTTATAGACCCCAGGGGCCCGACTCTGATTTTCTCATAGAATTTGCAGATTTCATCACAAATTTTATCTACTTCTTTAGACAAAGCATTAATTGTTGGTGACTTTAATATTCATTTTGATAATCAGGAAGACTCCTTAAGAGCAGCAGTTGTGTCCATTCTAGATTCAGTTGGAATTAATCAGAATGTTATAGGACCCACTCATAGTGGAGACACACTCTTGATTTGTTATTAACAAATTTAAAAAAAAAGATTAGTCATAATTCCACAGTCTGAAGTTATGTCAGATCATTACCTCATCTCTTTTAAAATCTGCCTCAGTCACTGCATTAGTACCTGACCACGTTACCGTGTTAAACACGTACATATCAGCTACAGCAGCGCGTTTTATCAATAATCTTCTGGAACTGTCGATATTAAATAGATCTCCGTCTGACCCCGCAGAGCTCGACTGGGCCACTGAATACCTAGCATCAATGTTCCGTTACACTCTAGATGATGTAGCTCCCCTTAAGACCAAAATGATCAGGGAGAAAAAATCAGCACAGTGGTATAATGATCATACACACACCTTAAAACAGACCACTCGGAAATTAGAACGTAAATGGAGTTCCGCAAGGATCTGTCTTAGGCCCACTGCTTTTCTCTTTATATCTGCTGCCTCTGGGTGAAATTATACATGAACATGGTATTCGCTTCCATTGCTATGCTGATGATACACAGCTGTATATTTCAGCAAAGCCAGATGAGAGAGATCAGCTTAACAATGTTGAGGAGTGTGTAAAGGACATTAGACAGTGGATGCTTGATAACTTCCTTCTGCTCAACTCAGATAAGACAGAAGTACTTTTACTAGAACCAGATGCAGCTAGAAGCAAACTTTCCGATTACACAGCATCTCTGGATGGTGTTTCTGTCTCAGTGTGTACAGCAGTCAAAGACCTTGGTGTGATTATTGACCAGAGTCTTTCCTTTGAGGCTCACGTGAATAATATTACCAGGATCTCCTTCTTTCACCTTAGAAATATTGCTAAAATTAGAAATATGATGTCGTTACAGGATGCAGAAAACATCTAGATTAGACTACTGTAACGCTTTACTGTCTGGGTGTTGGAGTAAGTGCAGAAATAAGCTTCAGTTAGTTCAGAATGCAGCAGCAAGAGTCCTTACTAGATCTAGAAAATATGAGCACATCAGCCCTGTTTTAATCATCTACACTGCTCCCAATTACATCTCACACTGATTATAAAATACTACTACTGACGTATAAAGCACTTAATGCTCTCACGCCGCAGTATCTGAGTGAACTTCTGTACCAGTATGATCCTCCACGCCTACTTAGATCAAAAGGTGCAGGCTATTTGTTGGTACCTCAAATAATGAAGACTCCAGCAGGGGGCAGATGTTTCTCTTATAAAGCCCCACAGTTATGGAACAACCTTCCAATCAGTGTTCGGGACTCAGACACAGTCTCAGTGTTCAAGTCGAGGCTGAACACATATTTATTTAGTGGAGTCTTTAGTCAGTAGGTGTTTGTGAGGTAAAGGAGCAGATCTGGAGGGATCATGGATATCGAGTGTTTGGTGAACTGGAATATTTGGATGCTGTCGTTGTAATATTAAATTTTACATTATTCTGTTTTAGTATATGTATTTTGT
>JAAIIK010013613.1:0-11699 GCA_014706435.1 Silurus glanis | reverse complement strand
ATACCCACACACACACACACACACACACACACACACACACACACACACAGAAATGACTGAGAGATGAATCTGCATAACTCATTAAAATCATTATTAAAGTGCTAAACAGCAGACCAGATGATTAGAGATAGATGAAGAGATTCACAGTAATAATTGAGGTGATAAGGGACACTCCTAAGCCCCACCTCCTCTCGGGCAGAGATAGTGGATGCAGGTGTGGTTGGGGCGGAGCCAGCTGGAGTGCTGTACCCCGCCCCTGCAGGTGTGTGTGTCTCAGCTTCTCCTGCAACATCATGGATTTCACGTGCAAGAATAGCCAGATCTTTGGCCAGGTCCTGACTCAGCCTGCACACCACACACACACACACACACACACACACACACAGACACACACACACACACACACACACACACACACACACACACACACATTCATACACACATTCATACACAGACTGAATGAGTGTTAATCAGTGTTCTGTACCAGTGTTATAACTCATTAAAATGTCATGTGACCTGGCGATCTCTGCACTGTGATTGGTCCAGTTCTGGTAGTGCTCGTTTTGTGCTTCATCATCTTCTAACTCCAGCCTGGTGGGAACGAGTCTTTGTGGCGTTTGTGTCTGAGTCGAGGTTGAAGTGTGAGAGGATTTGGTTTTCGAGCCCACATCACGCTCTTCTTCTGATGTGGAGGAATAATCTGAACCTTTCTGTCTGCCTTGAGAACCTGCAGAGGAAAGATATTTCTTTCCTTTTAATGTTTTTATTCTCATCACAGGATTACTTTATATTTTTTATGTTTAGATTAATTCATTAATAATTAATATAAAAAATAAATGATTCAAAAACTAACCCAAACAATAGCTAAGTTTTTCTAAATATTCACATCTAATCATCCCCTAACAGCAGTAGCACAAGAAACAGTGGCTAGGAAAAAGCTAACACTGTTAGCATACCACACAGTAAATAACAGTAACTGCTAGCTACACTAAATGCTAACAGCTAAATAACACTAAACTAGCTACATAAAGTAAATTGGAGTAGCTAAGTGTTTATTAAATAATAATTAATAAAGAAACACATTTCTGAGGCAGAATGTAAACAGGAAGTGTGTGTGTGTGTGTGTGTGTGTGTGTGTGTGTGTGTGTGTGTGTGCGTGCGTGCGTGCGTGCGTGTGTGTGTATATGTCAGTGGTGTGCGGTCAGGGGCAGCAAATCCTTCTCTGCTGGTCTAAACACTATCAGAAGCATTGCTCTACATTTACAACATAAACTCTAATATTTGTTCCATGAAATTGTATTAATTTATTCCATCAGTTTATTCTCTTCATGTCGTAGCGTTTCTCTCGGCTGCACTGCTTCCAGTACGTGTATGTGGATGTTAGATTTTTTTCGTCCAATCAGATTTCAGTCTCTATGTGCTGCCATGTCAATCTAATCTGCCCAGAGCCTTCAGAATCAGTACTGCTGGACTTTTTACCATAGAGAATATTACCAACAGCTCTGTTTCTTTAACCAATCAGATTTCAGATTCTCCTCACAGGGCAGCTCGCTGGCCCAGAATAGCGTCAGCATTGTTCCGTCCTCTGATTGGTTGGTCAGAGGGAAACTGTTACAGCCGAGTTCGACTGGTAAAACACGTGTGTAGCTTTGCACACATTAATACATCTGAGTTAGACTTTTTTACGCCTACGGAGGAAGAGAAATTAATTTGGTCTCAGACACTTAAAAATCCATTGTGAAGAAAAGCTAGACATGGTGAGGAGGTCACCAACCCTGAAGCTAGCTAGCGTGTCTCAGCCCGGGAAAGGGTTTGTTCTCCACTTCCAGACCAGTGAATACGAGCGGTACCACTGGATTACAGCCTCTGGGGGGCGCTGCACATTATAAGTCTGCATCTCTGGTGAGTAGGTTGTTTTATTTAAATTTTAATGTTTTTGTCATGTTATTAGACAAATATTGATTGTGAACTGCTCCAGATGTTGTAGGTGCACAGTTGTGGTTGTAGTGTAGAGGTTTGGAGTCTTAACTGGGTTTGTTGTTTTAGTAAAATGGTTTTCACCTCCATATGTGAAACATGTCTCTGTAATGCCACGTGTTGTTATATTGTGTTTTTGTATTGTATTGATGGTTTCTATAATTGTGATGTGATAGTGGGGTATTAAGAGGTGGATTAAGTCGGGTACGTGCTCACTGAAGGCCCAGGTACCAAATGCATGGCCCACCACTAATATATATATATACTTACTGCTGCTGCAAGGGTGTTTGGTCTGATTGATGGGTGTGCGATTGGACGGTTGTTTCTCTGCTGTTGGAGAAATTTTGTTGGTTGGTTTAGTGTCACTTGTGGACAGTCTACGGCCGTTAGCGCTCGCGTCAGGAGGACGGCTCTGTGTTTGTTTGCTCAGTGATTCGTTATCACTCGGGGTGGTGAAAGATCCGGTGCGTTTACGAGGCATGGCTAAAATGTCCAGTCTAGAGAGCTTTTTGGTGTCTCCAGAGGGTCTGGTTTGTTCTGAATCCTGAGACACTCGATCCATTTCCACGCCTTCATTATCAGATGTTTCTCCAAGCCGAGCACGGCGCAGCATGGAGGCCCGCGTTGGCCTAGGAGCTGAGAGACTGTTGGACCGTGTCAGGACCTGGTGAGCCGCTTTACTGGATTTGATTGGTTCTTGGATTTGCTGGGATACTGAGAGTTTCTTGCGACTAGAAGGTCGTGATGTTGATTCGTGATCAGAAGAAGCGCTTTCAGTTTGGCTATGGATCTGCTGATTGTCAGAGAAATCTAATGAGCCGCTGGTTCCGGTGCTGCGGCGTAAATGGAGACGACGCACAGGTTCCGATTTAGAACCACTGTTTTCCGTAACTGCATGACTGCGACGTTTTTCTGAAAGTCGTTCCCGAGCTGTTGGCTGTCTGCTTTTCTCCTGAGAAGATGAACCCGAGGAGGATTTAGTCTTACGAGGTGCACTAGAAGATGCATGCTTCTTCACTGTACTAACAGGCACATTTTTACTGCTCACTAAGCTCACAGTGCTAGCTGTGTCCACATCTGATTCACCGGAAAGAGAATCTTCAGCCTGTTCTGGAGAACTTCCCTTTTTCTGCCTTTGAGAAGATGAGGATTGCTTGCTTTCCTTTGACAAAGTTTCTCCTTCACTTCCTACAGTACCTAAATCCCGTAAAGTTGGATGACTGGAGATGTGAGGAAGCCTTTTCACCTGGATGTTGTCACTTGGTCGATCTTTGGTGAAGCTCTCCTGGCGAACAAAAGAGGATGATGGAGGGTCTTTGGTAGGAACTGAGTCTTTGTGATGGGTTTGGAGATTGGGTGCTGATGAGTTCGGCTTCACGGCTCGTGTGGACTCGTGGCTACTGAGGTGGCGTATCAGGACTGTAGTTGGAGGTATCTTGGGAGAAGCAGCTCGTTCATTTTGAGAAAGAACCTGACTCCGAGATGCATCTGATTTATAGGAGGCCTCCTCAGAGCCAATGTAGAAAGAAGTGGCCTTGGGTTGGATTTTTTCAGATATTAATGATACTGTCATTCTGTAAAGCTCTTGACTCTTTGAGCTCCTGTCCAGGATTGAGCTGTCATCAGAACGACTGGTGTCACTAAGGCTATCATGATCCACATCTTCTTGAACCTTTAGCCTCTGAGTGGAATCCAACTCCGATGTTCTAGGAACCTTTTCAGATGAATCACATTCCATGCTTGGCTCGGTCCGGATCAGGATACATGGAGGGTTACTCTCTTGCTTTTCTCCTGCAGAAGGAACCTGAGGAAGAAGACGTCTGGTTTTGGAGCTCTGAGTACACTCTGATTCAGAATGATCCACACTCACGCTCAGTCCTGCTTTTATATCTGCAAAGCCAAAATGAACGTGTGAGCCTGAAACGATGTGAAACGCGTGATACTGCAAATCTAACATTAAATCAGCATCTATAAAAATTGTATAAAACAAATGAAGAGATGAAAAGAAAGTGATGAACACTGATTAGTAAACAATATAAGAGTGTTAAACTGCACCTCGATATGGAACAGTTCCTTGTGAAGGTGCCACTGCAGTTCCAGAGTCGCTGTAGGTATCTGCTAAACTTGCCCACCGAGACACCCACCTCGGTCCACTCAGATCAGAATGTTCCTGCATTTAATAAAGTACAATTACATCACAACAATCTGGAACACACTGTCCATAACCAGGCTTCAGGAGGAAGAGTTAAACACAAACGCTCACCTTCAGAGAGGAATAAGGACAGACTTTATTACACGACATAAAACGAGCCGCTCATTCAGAAGGACACATAAATAACTGAATACTGACATCTACAGAGCATTCCGAATATATTCAGACCCCCTTCACTTTATATGTACAGCCTGATACTACAATCATTTCTATTTCTGCCATTATTCAGGACAAATCCTCTCAAGCTAGGGCAGGTTGGGTGGGGAGCTTTGGAGGACAGCCACCTTCAGGTCTCTGAGGAAATGTTCAATAGGGTTCAGGTCAGGGCCCAAGTTTAAAACCCAGATCAATGAATGGCTGCAGTGATGGCTGTCCTTCTGGAACTTTGTCCATCTCCACACAGGATCTCCAGAGCTTAGTCAAAAGGATCATCAGGTTCTTGGTCACCTTTCTTACTGAGGCCCTTCTTCCTGATTGCTCTGTTTGTCCGACTTTTGGAAGAGTCCTAGTTGTGCCACACTTCCTCCATCTGAGATTTATAGAGGTCACTGGGCTCTTGGGAATATTTAGTGCAGCCAATTTTTTGTAACCTTCACCAGATATGAGCCTTGCAACAATCCTGAGCTCTGCAGCAGTTTCTTTGACCACATGGCTTGGTTTTTGCTCTGATGTACATTGTCAGACAGTCATTGAGACATTGGGAGGCCTGAGTGAGGCCTGAGTGTAGATTAATGAGAAAAAAATCAATCTGAATGATTGTAGTATCAGACAGTAACATAACAACATTGAAAGAAGTGAAGGGAATCTGAATACTTTCTGAATGAACTGTAAATATACAGAGAATAGAATCCCTTTAACACCAGGACCCTTTCCTCATCTCATCTACAATATGTCATTAGAGATATATATATACATATATATACAGTGCATCTGGAAGGTATCACAGCACTTCACTTTTCCCACATTGTGTTATGTTACAGCCTTATTCCAAAATATATTAAATTCAATATTTCCTCAAAATTCAATATGAAAGAAGTTTGTTTGAAATTTTTGCAAATGTATTAAAAATGAAAAATAAAAATAAATCTCATGGACATAAATATTCACAGCGTTTGCTTAATATTTTGTTGAAGCACTCAAGTCTTTTTGAGTTTGATGCTACAAGCTTGGCACCTATTTTGGGGCAGTTTCTCTTATTCTTCTTTTGCAGAACCTCTCAAGCGCCATCAGGTTGGATGGGAAGTGTCGGTCCACAACCATTTTCAGATCTCTCCTGAGATGTTCAAGTCTGGGCTCTGGCTGGGCCACTCGGGGACATCCACAGAGTCGTTCCATAGACACTCCTTTGTTATCTTGTCTGTGTGTTTAGGGTCGTTGTCATGTTGGAAGATGAACCGCCACCCCAGCCCAGAGGTCCAGAGCACTCTGGAGCAGGTTTCTGTACATTTTGTACATTGCTGCCTTCATCTTTCCCTTGATCCTGACCAGTCTTCCAGTTCCTGCTGGAAAAAACTTCCCCACACCATGATGCTGCCACCACCATGCTCGACTGTAGGGATGGTATTGCCCAGGTGATGAGCGGTGCCTGGTTTCCTCCAGACATGACACTTGGCATTCAGGCCAAAGAGTTTAATCTTTGTTTCTCATGGCCTGAGAGTCCTTCAGGTGCACCACTGTGCTCATTGGGACCTTCAATGCTGCAGAAATTTTTCTGTCCCCTTCCCCAGATCTGCGACTTGATACAATCCTGTTTTGGAGGTCTACAGACAATTCCTTGGACTTCATAGCTTGGTTTGTGCTCTGACATGCACTGTTAACTGTGGGACCTTCTATAAACAGGTGTGTGTCTTTCCAAATCCTGTCCAATCAACTGAATTTACCACAGGTGGACTCCAATCAAGTTGTAGAAACATCTCAAGGATGTTCAGTAGAAACAGGATGCACCTGAGCTCAATTTTAAGTGTCATGGCAAAGGCCATGAATACTTATGGACGTGATTTTTCTTTTTTTAAGATTTTAAACAAACTTCTTTCACATAGTCATTATAGGGGATTGTTTGTAGAATTTAGTGAAATAATGTAAATAATGATTTTAATACATTTTGGGAAAATGCTGTAAAATAACAAAATGTGCAAAAGTGAAGCTCTGTGAATACTTTCCGGATGCACTGTAAACTCAGAGTGTCATCAATAATCTCTCGGAAAAGGTTCTACATCACCACGATACCGAAGTTCCTCCAAAAATAAAAGTAATTACAGAAAGAAAGTGATGATCTCGGTACGTACATTTCAGACAGAAACCTGTCAGTGGCCCTGTCCTTCATCCTGTTCCTCACTCCTGCACATATTACACATCACTAAGAACTCTGTTCCTGACACACCTCTCACCATTGCCCTTTACCAACCCCACCATGTCCTTGACCCACAGCCACTATGCCCCTGTCTCGCCCCCTCCATGCCCCTATTCCACCCCTCACCATTGCCCCTGACCCACCCCCACCATGCCCTTGACCCACCCCCACCATGTCCATGACCCACCCCCACCATGTCCCTGACCCACTGAATCCTGATGTGTGTCAGTTCAGTATTAAATCCTTATCACACAAAGCCCCTTGAGTTAATGATAAATACTCAGCACTGAGTGTTTTATAACAATGGTGATCCCAGATACCTGTAGAAAGCTTTCTGGATCTCCACTAATGCTTGAATTAAGATCATTAAGATCTTCTGCTGATGTGTTCATGATTTCAGCTCGGGGCTGGTTTAATATTTCTTGCTCATTGATGACTGGTCTGTAAACTCCGCTGTATTCCGGAGCATCCAGCACTCCAAACACCTGTAAAACATTTACAAATGGGTTTTATTGTCTGTGTGGATGTTAAGTTAGCTCAGTAATAAAACGTGTAGATGGCCTATCTTTCTTTTTCACCTGATCAATCATACTCCGAGCTTCCTCCACTTCTTTATCCTGACACTCAGTCTCAATAGTGTAAGTACCAGCATCACTTAAACTGTCCTCCTCTTCAGTACGAATTGCCCCAGGGCCTTTAGGTTGTGTTCTGAGGGCTTTAGAATCTGATCCAGGGCCCAATATAGGAGAAAATGGAGGTAAGGCTGAAACACAGGAATCTGGAGCCACAGCTGAAGGCGAGGTCAGGACAGAAACAGGAAAAGAAGCAGGAAGAAGCGTTTGGGGCAGATGCTGTTTATGCATCTGGGATGGAGAGGTGGGGTAAGACATGGAGGATGGTGCACATACACATTTGTCCTCTGGAGATGGAAGATTTTTCTGTGATGGTGACATCATCACTGGTGGTGCTGACATCGGAGGGGATGATTCATTAAGAAACTCATGAACAAATTCTTGAGCAAGTTTGGATTTCTTTCCAATGCTTCCAAAAGGTTTGATGGTGATTGCTGGAGAGGAGCGAGAGGAGGAGGAAGTGATGGAACAGGAAGTGCCAGAGGAGGAAGGGGAAGTTCCACCTTTGCTTGTTGCATCCTCTGTTTTTTCCCTCTTTAGTGAGCTTGATCTTTTATGAGCAGTGTGACTGAAGCCCTTTAGAGGGACCGTGATTTGCTGCGTAGGAGGAATACTACCATGAACAGATGCAGGTCTTTCAGCAACTTTACGTCTCTCCAGTTTCGCTTTGAGAGCTGAATAATTATCTCCATGCACAGAATTGTGGGTGAAGGACTGGGAACGTTTCTTACGTGGATTATCATCAAAAAACTCAATAATAAAAGCCTGCTGGCTCAGACTTTCCTGAGGCACACATTTTATTTGGCTTTGAGTTGAATGTAAAGGTTCTTCTACTCCACTTCCTTCAAGTACACTGGAGAATTCATGAATATTTGTAGTTGGTGACTGAGGTTTGTAAGAATCAGATGGTTCCAATATTTTTGACACGCTTGATTCCTCCGATTGAACTGAGTGATGAGATTTACTCCTCTTTCCATTTATTACAGGATCTTCAGAATCACTCTGAGTGCCATCTTCATGATGGTGACCTACAAACAAGTGCAGAAACACTTTATTAACATGTGTGTAAACAATACAAATTATACATACAATTTATAGAACATACACTGCAAAGGTCCTCATCTATTCAGGACTTGCAATCCTATTTCCAGACTTAATCTCAAATCTTATTGAAGTTATTTATTTATAGAACAAAATACTATGTAAGAGCAGATTGTGTAAGATTATTATAATTGTTTTAAGATTATTTATCTTTTTTCCTTACCTGGTAAAGCTTAAAGTTTCTTATTTTACCTACAAATTGAGCTTCATTACCATTCGAGACATCATTGAAGGCCTTGTATCTTTTAAGACTTTATTTTAGCTGTAATAACTGGTTTTAAGGTTGCCCCAGTAGAAAATGCTCAATAATCACATTTAGGACTTTTATTATTATTTTATTATATACTTTCACATTTATTTACAACCTAATAACAAATTATAAGAATCTACACTCACCGGCCACTTTATTAGGTACACCTGTCCAACTGCTCGTTAACGCAAATTTCTAATCAGCCAATCACATGGCAGCAACTCAATGCATTTAGGCATGTAGACATGGTCAGACGATCTGCTGCAGTTCAAACCGAGCGTCAGAATGGGGAAGAAAGGTGATTTAAGTGACTTTGAACGTGGCATGGTTGTTGGTGCCAGACGGGCTGGTCTGAGTATTTCAGAAACTGCTGATCTACTGGGATTTTCACGCAAAACCATCTCTAGGGTTTACAGAGAATGGTCCGAAAAAGAGAAAATATCCAGTGAGTGGCAGTTCTGTGGGCGCAAATGCCTTGTTGATGCCCAAGGTCAGAGGAGAATGGCCAGACTGGTTCGAGCTGATAGAAAGGCAACAGTAACTCAAATAACCACTCGTTACAACCGAGGTATGCAGAAGAGCATCTCTGAACGCACAAAACGTCGAACCTTGAGGCGGATGGGCTACAGCAGCAGAAGACCACACCAGGTGCCACTCCTGACAGCTAAGAACAGGAAACTGAGGCTACAATTCTCACAGGCTCACCAAAATTGGACAATAGAAGATTGGAAAAACGTTGCCTGGTCTGATGAGTCTCGATTTCTGCTGCAGCATTCGGATGGTAGGGTCAGAATTTGGCGTCAACAACATGAAAGCATGGATCCATCCTGCCTTGTATCAACGGTTCAGGCTGGTGGTGGTGGTGTAATGGTGTGGGGGATATTTTCTTGGCACACTTTGGGCCCATTAGTACCAATTGAGCATCGTGTCAACGCCACAGCCTACCTGAGTATTGTTGCTGACCATGTCCATCCCTTTATGACCACAGTGTACCCATCTTCTGATGGCTACTTCCAGCAGGATAACGCGCCATGTCATAAAGCGCGAATCATCTCAGACTGGTTTCTTGAACATGACAATGAGTTCACTGTACTCAAATGGCCTCCACAGTCACCAGATCTCTAACCAATAGAGCACCTTTGGGATGTGGTGGAACGGGAGATTCGCATCATGGATGTGCAGCCGACAAATCTGCAGCAACTGCGTGATGCTATCATGTCAATATGGACCAAAATCTCTGAGGAATGTTTCCAGTACCTTGTTGAATCTATGCCACGAAGGATTAAGGCAGTTCTGAAGGCAAAAGGGGGTCCAACCCGGTACTAGTAAGGTGTACCTAATAAAGTGGCCGGTGAGTGTATACTATAAGTCATCACACGCGTTGCTCTTTATACAAAGTACTTATTTTTTACAAAGTTGTTCTGTAGTTAGATTTTAATTTTTCATGTTGAAGATCTTTAAGTATTCAGTGATGACAAAGTGCATTCAATAATGTTTTATGTTGCAAAAGTTTAAGTATTTTAAGAAGCAGTAAGTATAGAATCTTCGTAGTTTTTGCATCGTAACTACTGTGTATTATTTGAATAAAAAATTGTTGGCTTGATCTTGATTTTGTTTGTAATCTAAGACAGAATATATAATGATTCTTAATTTGAGAGGAATTCTCTTGTTTAAGAGCTCAGGTTTTAAGATATTTTTACTCAAATTAAGAAGAGACAAAAATCAACTAGTTAGTTTGAAGTTAATTAGACTAAATTGATTGCTTGGAATAAGTGTTTTAATGTTTAATTTAAGACATTATTTTCTTTTATAAAGCCTAGATATGTATTCTTATTTAAAAAATCTTACCAATTGTAATTATCACTGGCAGATCATGTAACTTGTTTCTAATCTGTATCTTTTTAAATCATGCATTTAATAATTTTATTTAGACAGTTATTTTTTACAGTGCACATCTACACACTTTGTCATTGTTGTCTAAGATATAAACTATATTTCATATTTAAATGAACATTAAAGGAATATTAAATGACCTTTGAGAGTCCTGATGTGCATTGCAAGGTCACTCTTAGTGCTGTACACATCATCACTAGTCGGCCGTCTCAATGACATCATGCCAATGTCACTCTGAACCAGCCAATCAGCAACCTTGCTCTCAGGAGACTGGACCTCATTGGGTGCAGTGCTGCTCACTTTAGTACTCGACTGTTTACTGCGCTGGCGAGATGAGAATTTGGTCACATGGTCTTTGATTTTAATTTTTCCTGGTGTACATTCATCGAACTCGATGGTGAATGAGGCATGGCTCTGGTAAACAGGTGGAGTGGATTTTGGTAAAGCATCTGTGTCCTTAGTGGGAATGTCGTTCAGCTCTATTTCTGCAAAGTTGGAGTGTGTTTGAATTTCCTTAGTGGGAATCTCAAAATAACTCGGTTCTCGGAGGTACAAAAACGTAGACTTGCTTTGGCCATCACGTAATTCCTGAAGAGAGCCGTTAACTTCTGTTTCCTTCAGGATTTCTGCTCACAAGCAACAAAATATATGTAAGTACATGTGTAATCAGTACATCACATCACTAAAACAGAAACAAGTTGAGTGAGGAGGTAAGTGGTGGGATATGTAAGATGTTAAGTGGGGTGTTGAGTGAGGAGTCAAGGAGCAGACAAAAGGCTAAACCGACCATCTGCTAGCTGCACAGAGTCGTCACTCCGGGTCTGTTGAATATTAGATCTTGTCAAAAGCGCTGAATATAAATGTTATTGTTACTGATCAAAAGTTTAATGTAATGTTTTTAATAGAAACGTGTTAAACCAAATTAATATCGAGTATTAAATGAAGTGAGTCCTCCTGTGTATAGTTACATACACCAGCCTCGTCTAAATGTCAGAGGAGGCGGAGTCACAGCTATTTATTATAATAATAATAATAATAATAATAATAATAATAAAGTTTCACACAATAAACCAAACTTAACCAAAATAAACATTAGAAGTTTTTTACAAAAAAAGTCTAGTCAGTCAATTCCATTTATTATTTATAGGCATCTTTATACTACTGATGTAAGAAACACTGAATGTTATCGTGCCGCAGTATCTGACCGAGCTGGACTCAGTGTTCAAGTGTTAAATAAAACATATTTATTTAGTGGAGTCTTTAGTCAGTAGGTGTTTGTGAGGT
>JAAIIK010013560.1:0-10399 GCA_014706435.1 Silurus glanis | reverse complement strand
AGAGAGAGAGAGAGAGAGAGAGAGAGAGAGAGAGAGAGAGAGAGAGAGGTGGTCCTCATTAACTTCTATAATGAACCTGTCACATAATACGTGCAATCGTAAAGTGCGAGGTATTTCTCTTAGAGGTCAGTGTTCAGAAGCTCAGTGGTTATGCTTTAGGGTTTGCTGAATGAAAGGGTAGCAGTTTAAGCCCCAGCACCACCAAGCTCCTACTGTTGGGCCCCTAAGCAAGGCCCTTAACCTTCTGTGCTTCAGGTGTGCTGTATCACGGCTGATCCTGTGCTCTTACCTAAGCTTCCTAATAAGACATACAATATCACTGTCCTGTAATGTACATGTGACGAGAGCATTTTATTAACACACGAACAAAGATACAGACAAATGAACATAAAACATAGATGTAGCAAGAGAGCCCTGACCCGATCAAGAAGTCGAGGAAAGTGAACAATAAGAAGCACCATTAGCAACAATAACCTGAAGGTGGGTGAGTTAAAATCCCTGGGGTCAACTGTTCAGAGTAATGGAGAGTGTGTTAGAGAGGTGAAGAAAAGAGTGCAGGCAGGATGGAGAAGATTGGTAGGAGTGATTTAGGATAGAAGGGTATGTGAAAAAGCAAGTTTCTAAGACAGTGGTGAGACCTGCTAATGGAGGTGGTAGCTTAAGGCAGTGGACTTTGGATACAAAGGTGTTGAGTTCAAATCCCAGCCACAGCAACCTGCCACTTTTAGGACCCTCAGCAAGGGTCATAACCCCATAGCTTCTCACTTGTATGAATGAGATCAATGTAAATCTCTATGTTGTGCAGTTGAAGATGCTGTGATTTTCATTAGGAGATGGTCAGGATTAGGATTGAGTTAATTAAAGGGACCGTGCAGGTAGGACATTTTGGAGACAAGTTAAGGGAGGCTAAATTGAGATGGTTTATGCAAAGGAGGGACTTGCGGTATATCAGTAGAAGAATGCTGAGAATGGAGCCTCCAGGCAAGAAGAAGACCAAGGAGGAGGTTTATGGATGCAGGGAAGACATGCACGTGGTGGGATCAAAAGAAGCAGATGTAGAGGACAAAGGGATATGGAAACAGATGATCTGCTTTGGTGACCCTTAACGATAGAAGAAGAAGGAGGAGAAAAAGAATAACTTCCTGTAAGACCTCCTAAAGAGTTCTGGAGAAGTTGTGACCCATTCTATTAGATTTTTCTAATGTACAAACAATAAATGAATTCTTGGAGAGGTTTTCCATGTGATCTACGGTGCCCGTGGTGTCTTTTCTGATCAGGGAAAAATCACAACAGCACACTGGTGTGGCGAATGGCGTATACGATTTTCTTAAGTTTAATGCAGTTTAATGCAGTTTGAGATTATCACCCAGCCACATGATCCAAACTGTATTTGTAAAATGAACACAAATTCTAAATTTCATTTTCCATTAATGAGAAAACAAATCCTGGGTCTGTACTGGAACTGTAACTCACAATGCAAGCAGCAGAGGGCGCTAACAAAAAGCTCCCTTTACAGTAAGTGATGGCCACGTTTTTTCCAAGTTGACTTATTACTACAGCTTTCAAAAGAAGTAAAGTGAATCCCGAGAATAAATAATAACCTCTCTCAGTTGCTTTTTTTTTGTAGATTTTTGGATTGCTTTTTAGTTTTTTTCTTTATGCTATGAAGTTAAATCTAATTGGTCAGAATCAGAAAGAGCTTATTGAGAGCTTGCAAGGAATTTGTTTTGATGACAGAAGATTCCAGTTGCACATAAAAGACAAATAAAATAAAATGAACTAAAATAAGATAAAAAAAAAAAAAGGAAAAGATTTACGATAAAAAAAAAAATAAATGTAAAAAAGTATTGTTGCACAGAAAAATACTAAAAAATAATAAATAAAAGCTGGTATTGCACATATTTTCAGCAGGTGAGTTTTTTTTTTTTTTTTTTTACTACCTTTAATTACTATAATGATGTATTTGTGTGAGGAAATTTCGTTCGAGTCTTGAGTGTCAACCCTTTGCACCATTTTGTTTTCCAAGTTTTCCTCTAATGGACGGTCATGCCAGAGGAGTAGGGTTACTCCTTTTTGGTTACATGACATTATTAGAACCAAATAAAAAAAACTAATGCTGGTGAGGGAAAAAAAATGAGAGAATTTCTTTCTGACTTTCCAAAGAATCTTGCAATGCAATGGTTAATTGTAAATTCAAAATAACTGTTTACGTCAAATCTTTTGTATAGAAGTGTTGATTGGCATGGGGGTAAATCACACCACCCTGTTATTAATTATTTATCTATAGCTGCATGCTCCCAAGTGTTTTATTCCTTACTTAGAATATAGAGAACGTTCCAAATCTTTAAACGCCCCCAGCTATTCGCTTGCGTACTGCAAAAAGGTTCCCCAATGCCTGTTTCAACACTGTATTGATCTACATGATCAGAGAACTGAGGACTGCCAGAGCCTCACAAATATGTTTGAAAGACGCTTTGTATGTGGATGCACTCTGTACACCATCATGCTGCATTTCTTTTCCTCTGATGTAGCCATGTTCAGGGCTGATAATAGCTTGATAAGTGTGTGTGTGTGTGTGTGTGTGTGTGTGTGTGTGTGTGTGTGTGTGAGTAAATCACAGTACCACATAGATGGATAATCCATGTATATCCATGTGACATTTGTGTAGACTTGGAGCTTTGTGAGTGTGGTTGTGTGTTTACTATACAATTTACACAGCCACATTAATGAATAATAGATGTATGTCCATGTAACATCTGTGCAGACTTGGAGCGGTGTGTGTGTGTGTGTGCGTGTGTGTGTGTGTGTGTGTGTGTGTGTGTGTGTGTGTGTGTGTGTGTGTGTGTGTGTGTGTGAGAAAACTGTGTCCACATTGACTTGTCTGTTTGTCCGCAAGGCGCTCCCACACAACTCTCAGGAGACGTTTGTGGCATTTTTTTTTTTGTTTTATGTGTGAGAAATGCGCTTCCTCTGCACTTTTTTGTCCAACTGTGTTTGCTCATTTCTGGTCAAAGTTCACCCAAAGTCTCAAATCTTCTCGAGCTCAAATAAAGGCTGTGTGTTCGAGCTCGGGTTTCACCAGGAACTCGAGTGGTAAGCTTGACTGGTCAATAAGAGGAGAACCACTTCATCTAAATCGTGTTAACCTGCTTCTTTGAATTAAGCTAAAATAAGTACAGTATGTAAAAAAAAGTGTTAAAGGCTGATGAAGAAAAAAAGGCGAAAAGAAAAAAATAACTCAATCAGAAAGTTTTCTATTTTTCTAAGAGCAATTCTGGTTTTGTCCAAATAGGATCACTTAGATTTTTACTACACATCCTACATGACATTAGCAGATGCCCTTACAACTTACAATAATATAATCTATACAACTGAACAGATGAGGGTTAAGGGCCTTGCTCAAGGGCCCAACATTGGCAGCTTGGTGGGTGGAGCTGGAATTTGAACTCACAACCTTTTGAACAAAAGTCCAACATCCTAACCAATGAGATACCACTTCTACATCAGGTTATTCTAACATATAGGATACTTGGTTATACTGATGATATTCCACCTGCTGCTAAATCCCCATCTCACCCTCTGAACCTGCCAGATTTACTGATCTAGATGCTTTACTTCCACTTGGACCTTCTGCACTTATCTCTAGTTTTGCTGCTTTCGCTAAAAACTATTAAAATCACTCTCACTCTTCTCAGTGTATAACAACATACACTATATGGAGTTTGTGGATACCTGACCATGAGATTTGATTGCTTTCCACGTTTAGTTCCTTTTTGCTGTTGTTATAATATCCTCCACTCTTCTGAGAAGATGCTTCGCTATATTTTGGAGTGTGCTTTGAGTTTGCCGATGGAGATCTGGAGTGGAATCAGCGTTCCGATTCATCCCACAGGTGTTCAGTAGGGTTGAGGTCAGAGCTCTCAAGATGTTCCATTCCAACCCATGTAAAGCATATCAGTATAGGTCTGGCCTTGTGCACAGGGGTGTTGTCACAATGAAACTGGTTTGCCAGTTCAAATAAGGGGACATTTCTTTCTACTGTACGCAGAGGCAACTCATACAATTATGTGCCTCCAAGTTTGTGGTAACACTTTGGGGAAGAACCACATATTGCTGGAGAAGTCGGGTGTCACAATACACTATGTCCGTATAGTGTAGTTCCTGGGTCTGTATAATTGTTGTCTGTAGAAATCAGTAATTTGTAGTTTGTTTCTGTATATAAGTGTAGTATCATTGCAACTTGAGCATATCTTTTATTTTTAAATCCCTCCTGCAAAGGTGAAGTATTGTAAGCTTCTTTTTTCTTTGTGTTTATTACTACTAAAACAAGAGCAATCCAGAGTGTTTTTTATGTGTGTGTGTGTTGTGGTGGGAGGGGTTTTGAGGTCTTTGTATATCCAGTGTTTACTGGAAAAGGTCCACGGGGAGCCAAGAGTAAACAGAGCAAGGATACACGAATCAACACCTTTCATTTTAATAGACTGGCTCATGCCTGTATAGATAATACATTTGTTTTGTTAACCTATTTTCTGAATCTCATGGTTCACACTATCAGCACAAAATTGTTAGGGAATGTCAAAGAGATAGACGTAGGAAGGTTTCATGATCATGTCGCCTCAGGGAGTGTTTCATTTACATATAGCATTTGGCAGACGTGGCAACTTACAGTACAACCAAGTGGTTGAGGGTTAAGGGGCTTTGCTCATGTGCCCAGTAGTGGTGGTGATGGAATTTGAACTTGAACCTTCTGATACAGAGGCCGATGCCTTAACCATGAAGTTAACCCCATTTCTGCATGACATGGCAACCAATCGATCATTAGGCATTTACAAACCCGATTCCCAAAAAGTTGGGACACTGTACAAATTGTGAATAAAAAAGGAATGCAATAATTTACAAATCTCTAACTTATATTTTATTCACAATAGAATATAGATAAAATATCAAATGTTGAAAGTGAGACATTTTGAAATGTCATGCCAAATATTGGCTCATTTTGGATTTCATGAGAGCTACACATTCCAAAAAAGCTGGGACAGGTAGCAATAAGAGGCCGGAAAAGTTAAATGTACATATAAGAAACAGCTGGAGGACCAATTTGCAACTTATTAGGTCAATTGGCAACATGATTGGGTATAAAAAGAGCCTCTCAGAGTGGCAGTGTCTCAAGATGGGCAGAGGATCACCAATTCCCAATGCTGAAGTTATCATTTTTACATTTACGTTTGCGGCATTTAGCGGACGCCCTTATCCAGAGCGACGTACAAAAGTGCTTTGAGTCTCTAGTAATTAATAAATCTACACTGGTATGCTAGATTACAAACTTAATATAAATATAACCCTTGAAATCTACAAACTTGGAAAGTGCTAATTTAAGTATTTCAGGAAGAGGTAGGTCTTCAGTCGTCGCTTGAAGATAGTCAGGGCCTCTGCTGTACGGACATCTAGGGGAAGTTCATTCCACCACCTCGGTGCCAGAACAGAGAAGAGCCTTGAAGTGTACTTACCTCTCATTCTGAGAGAAGGTGGTACCAGTCGAGCAGTGCTGGAGGATCTCAGACAGCGTGGTGCAGTGCGAGATGTGATGAGGTCACTGAGGTAAGATGGTGCTGGTCCATTTTTGGCTTTGTAGGCAAGCATCAGTGTTTTGAATCTGATACGTGCAGCTACTGGAAGCCAGTGAAGAGAGCGCAGCAGTGGGGTGGGGTGGGAGAACTTGGGTTGATTGAACACAAGTCGTGCAGCTGCGTTTTTGCATCATTTGCAGTGGACGAATAGCGTTCAGGGGAAGACCTGCCAGCAGAGAGTTGCAGTAGTCAAGTCTTGAAATGACAAGAGACTGAACAAGCACCTGGGCAGCCTGTATGGCGAGAAATGGTCGAATCCTTCAGATGTTATAGAGAAGAAATCGACAAGAACGAGCAACATTAGCGACATGTGGGAAGAAGGAAAGTTCATTGTCCATAGTTACCCCAAGGTTACGAGCAGTGGCTGAAGGGGAGAGCAGAGAGTCATGAAGTGTTATTTGGAGATCTTGACCTGGAGATGAATCACCTGGGATGACCAGCAGTTCTGTTTTGCTGGGGTTGAGTTTTAGTTGGTGAGCACTCATCCATGAAGATATGTCTGTCAAGCATGCTGATATCCGAGCGGAAGCTGTGGTATCTGATGGAGGGAAGAAAAGATTAGTTGGGTGTCATCTGCATAGCAGTGATAAGAAAACCCATGTGAGGATATAACTTCACCAATGGAGTGGGTATAGAGGGAGAAAAGGAGGGGACCAAGTACCGAGCCTTGTGGGACACCAGTGGTGAGTCTGCACGGGGCAGATGTGGATCCCCTCCATGTTACCTGGTATGAGCGACCTTCCAGGTAGGAAGCAAACCATTCCCATGCTGTTCCGCAGATACCGAGGCTTTTGAGGGTTGACAAAAGTGTCTTGTGGTTGACTGTGTCAAATGCTGCTGAAAGGTCCAGGAAGATAAGTACAGATGACAGCTTGGCTGACCGAGCAGCATGCAGTTTCTCAGAAACAGCCAAAAGGGCCGTCTCTGTGGAATGTGCCGCTTTGAACCCAGACTGGTTAGGATCATGGAGGTTGTTCTGTGAGAGATAGACAGACAGTTGGTTAAAAACAGTGCGTTCCAGAGATTTAGAAAGAAAGGAGAGAAGTGATACCGGTCTGTAGTTGTTGATGTCTGATGGAGCTAGAGCAGGTTTCTTCAAGACCTACCTTACCAGAAGAGAGTAGATTCAAGATAGAGCTAAAGCACACTGAAGATTGAGCTGGTTACACCTTCAATATAAGTGAGTAAGCCCTGCCCACAATTCACACCTCAAGTGAGACTGAAACTACCCTTAATTAAATCACCTGACCAAACTAATAAGCACAGACCAACACTCTAGAATCAACTGAGTTAAATAGATATACAAAGTTAGAATCCTACCTTACCAGAAGAGAGTAGATTCAAGATAGAGCTAAAGCACACATCCTAATCATTATCATAATCATGATAATGATTAATAATGACATCATTATCATAATCTACAGTGCATAATATCATCCAAAGATTCAGAGAATCTGGAACAATCTCTGTGCGTAAGGGTCAAGGCCGGAAAACCATACTGGATGCTTGTGATCTTCAGGCCCTTAGACGGCACTGCATCACATACAGGAATGCTACTGTAATGGACTCAGGAATACTTCCAGAAAACATTGTCGGTGAACACAATACACCGTGCCATTCACCGTTGCCGGCTAAAACTCTATAGGTCAAAAAAGAAGCCATATCTAAACATGATCCAGAAGCGCAGGCGATTTCTCTGAGCCAAGGCTCATTTAAAATGGAGGCAAAGTGGAAAACTGTGGTCAGACGAATCAAAATTTGAAGTTCTTTTTGGAAAACTGGGACGCCATGTCATCCGGACTAAAGAGGACAAAGACAACCCAAGTTGTTATCAGCGATCAGTTCAGAAGCCTGCATCTCTGATGGTTTGGGGTTGCATGAGTGCGTGTGGCATGGGCAGCTTACACATCTGGAAAAGCACCATCAATGCTGAAAGGTATATCCAAGTTCTAGAACAACATATACTCCCATCCAGATGTCGTCTCTTTTAGGGAAGACCTTGCATTTTGCAACATGACAATGCCAGACCACATACTGCATCAATTACAACATCATGGCTGCATAGAAGAAGTATCCGGGTACTGAAATGGCCAGCCTGCAGTCCAGATCTTTCACCCATAGAAAACATTTGGTGCATCATAAAGAGGAAGATGCGACAAAGAAGACCTAAGACAGTTGAACAACTAGAAGCCTGTATTGGACAAGAATGTGACAACATTCCTATTCCTAAACTTGAGCAACTTGTCTCCTCAGTCCCCAGACGTTTGCAGACTGTTATAAAAAGAACACAGTGGTAAACATGGCCTTGTCCAAACTTTTTTGAGATGTGTTGATGCTATGAAATGTAAAAAATCTACTTATTTTTCCCTTAAAATGATACATTTTCTCAGTTTAAACATTTTATATGTCATATATGTTGTATTCTGAATAAAATATTGAAATGTGAAACTGTTTTTATTCACAATTTGTACAGTGTCCCAACTTTTTTGGAATCGTAAATCAGCATCTGGATTTTGTCTGCTGTTTCTATTGTTGAAAAATACTATGCAATTAAAACTTCATATTATCTTTTGTTTTTTCATTTACATTGCTTTACTGACACAAAATCTTCCTGTCAAGAGCTTATCACGGGGCACTACTATTGAAGGTACACCTGCTATAACCTTTGATAAAGGTACATATTGGTACCTATGTTGTTCATTACAGACCTATTTAAAGCCTACTGTCAATATTTTGGCCACATGAGTGATTGTACCTGTGTCTAGGGATAAAAACTGGTGCTGACATGGAATTTTGAAAAAATATTTGTATCCTATTTGCCCCTAAATGGTACATATTAGTACTATTAGTAATATGACCCTGTAAAGGTTCCAACGACTTCAATTGTATCAAAGCGGAACCCCAACGTACCATTTATTTTAATTTACCATTTACCATTTTTCTGCTGCCTCACACCTGCTGACTCCAGACTGCCTGATTCCATTTTAAGCATGAGTTACTGTCCATGGGAGGTTCTATATGTGTGCAAACCCACATCCCAAGAAACCTCCTGGTAGATGTATTAGATGTACTAACTTTGCTCTATTAGGTGTGAATGAGTGCGTCAATATGGTGGACCTAATATGTTCTCAGGATAGGCTCTGAATTCAACATGACCTAGATTACTAAAAGTGAGCTGATGTGGTTTGCTATAATTGCTGTCAATTGGAAACAACTCGAGGTCATTTGGGAGACTTTTGTCTATGACACAAATTAAGTAATTTTCACGTGACTCTCTGATCACATGACTATCTGCTACTATATATTTACTTAGTTAGAAAGATTTGCTTTAAATTATAGAGTGGATATTATTTGAGATAGCTAGATAGCTAGATAGACAGACAGACAGACAGACAGACAGAGAGATAGATAGATAGATAGATAGATAGATAGATAGATAGATAGATAGATCTATAGTACAGGTACTTTGCAACAAAATGTATGACTGTCACTTGATGCCTGTGACTTTGATTTAAAAGAGGAATGTGAGCTGGTTCACACCCTCAGTGATGTCTGACCTCACTGCTTTCACTAAATCAGAAATATATTGCAACAAATTTCTGTATATCTTCGGGTGCAATGTGTTCTTTCACAAGCCTTCATTGATGGAACAAGCATAGGAGTGCAGTCAGTATGAGGGCAAGGTTAATATGCTGAGCCAAACGATTCAGGATTTTGCTCACCCTTCCCCCTCTTCACCACTCCCGTCTCTGCTTTCACAGTGAGACAACACATTAACAATATGAATTTCTATAGAATATTGAAGTTTAATTGAAACATTTTTTCAAAATTGATTCTGTAAGTTATATGTTTGGCGAGGGTGGTCAGTGTTTTTTGTAAGTTTTGGTGGCTGTTAGGTATTCATCCCTGATTTATGTTGGTAATCAGTGATTGTTGGTGATCAGCAACTGACTGTAAGTAATTGGTAATCGATGAATGTTTGAAAGTGTTGATCTGTGATTGGGTATGTAATACAGGTGATCAGTGATTGGGTATGTAATACAGGTGATCAGTGATTTGGTATGTAATACAGGTGATCAGTGATTTGGTATTTAGTACAGGTGATCAGTGATTTGGTATTTAGTACAGGTGATCAGTGATTGGGTATTTAGTACAGGTGATCAGTGATTGGGTATGTAATACAGGTGATCAGTGATTGGGTATGTAATACAGGTGATCAGTGATTTGGTATGTAATACAGGTGATCAGTGATTGGGTATGTAATACAGGTGATCAGTGATTGGATATTTATTACAGGTGATCAGTGATATGGTATTTAGAACAGGTGATCAGTGATTGGGTATTTATTACAGGTGATCAGTGATATGATATTTAGTACAGGTGATCACTGATTGGGAATGTAATACAGCTGATCAGTGATTTGGTATTTAGTACAGGTGATCAGTGATTGGTTGTTTGGTAGCAAAACTGTTAGTGTTAATTGTTTTGGTGTTTGAAATAATTTGTAGTTTTAAGGTAGTGGTAATCAGTGTTTCACTGTTTCGTAGTGATCAGATTGCATGTAAGGTAGATGGGATCAGTAACTGAGTATTTAGTAGAGGTAATCACTGATTTGGTGCTTGATACTGGTGATCGTGATTAGCTATAGGTAGTGGTGATCAGTTATTAGCTATAGGTAATGGTGATCATGATTAGCTATAGGTAGTGGTGATCAGTTATTGGATATTAGATAGTGGTGATCAGTGATTAAATGTTAGATAGTGGTGATCAGT
>JAAIIK010013527.1:0-12958 GCA_014706435.1 Silurus glanis | reverse complement strand
ATATAATTTTTTTATTTTTATTTTTTTTTTTTTAATAAAATTACAACTTTGGTATATGCATGTTTCACTTCATGTACACAAATTGTTTTAACACAAATTAAAGTTTTAAATGTGGATCATTTTCATATACAGTCGACTGTGTTTGTGTAAAGCTTTGGCATATTTGCAAAGGATATTAACAACAAAGTAAAATTAACTTATCAAATCATACACAAATCATACACACATTATTTGCTTAAATATGATGCATAAAGGTGACCTTATATCTTACAATGATTCAATTTACAAATATTTGCTAACAGCTTTGTTTTAATGAGAAATACTTAAAACATTTACATTTAGAGAACATTCATGTTTATTTGAGAGTTTGCATATTAAAGTAAATATGCAAAGTAAAATGTACCTCGAGATGACAAAGCTGTTCTAAAAAACAAATAATACGTAATCTGTAAAACATGATGCAAGTAGTCAGTCGACAGTACATCTTTAATGAAGTTACTCTACATATTTATTTTTAATAGAAGACGGGAAATAGTTAATTCGCCTTAAACTGCAGTCACGGCAAAGCTAAGATATTTATTAAATCAAGACCGATTAATTATAAAAGTAATTGGTAGTTGATGTTTAAGTGTAAATCATTTATGAATATAAAATATTTTCCTTCTAAAATCTCCACATCTTTTTATCCAAATCTTCCTTGTTGCTGAGTCAGTATTTCAGTATTGCGGAAAGTATTCCGACTTTCCGGTTTTGTTTGTTTGTTTGTTTTTAGCAAATGTAAGGTGCATGTGCAACACCTACATTTGTGCCTTATGGCAGCAAATCAGGTATAGTGAATGTAATTTGATCAGGTTGGTTTCGGATCCATTACGTTCATGTTATAAAATAGTAATTTTATAGCATTTAAAAATATATTATTATATTACTCATTTCAAATGTTTGCTTCTATTCAAAGAAGAGCCTAAATAATTAACATCCCCTGTATTTACATTTATGCATTTGGTAGATCTACATCCAACAGCAGAGATGGCTAAGAATGACAAGACTGGCCTCTCAAATTACTCTCTAAGAGTGTATCAATCCTGAATAATCCCATGAGCAAATTCTACACTAGTTTCACATAATAACTTATTTCATAACTCACCATCAGGTATCTTATATATTATGTTGTACTTTAATGCAGCATGATTGGTGTTACACATAATAGAAACATTAGATAGTAAGTTAAAATGGCAAAGGTTTTCAACATGTTTGTACATATACTTTATTATCTATGTCTCAAACAACCATTAGCACTACAAATATGTTCGAACATGTTCACATATGTTAACTATCATCTGAAATATATGTTTATATAAGGCCATATATCAGATTCTTGTATTTGAAGGTCCTAAATTGTAGTCATCTATTCACTTTCATGCTCATTCCAGGAAAAATCTGAATCATTCACATTTTAATTAAAATAGATTGCAAATACAATTTACAATTCTGCAGGCAGTAAAATAGGAAGGCTTCTACAAACACTTCACTGCACATATTTCTAGCCTCGAAACAGACACCCCAATTTCATTAAGCATGTGTGCTGACATGGATGGAATAGTGTAGCAATCGAAATCTGGCAGAAAATCAGGATTTGGGACTTTGGCATAAAATTGCACTTAAATTAATGTTGTTTGAGACCAACTGATTCGGAGCAGTCACAATGGTAAAGCTATATATATTGTATATTGCCATGGATATTTTACTATATTATTGTTCTATTTCTATATAGTATTAACAAAATACTTTATACTTTGCCTAAACTGCATATCAGTTTATGCAATATCAGCACTAAATGCAACAATTAATGAAATAAACCTGATTTTTCTTTTTTATATTAAATGAGAATAAAGAAGTCAGTTGTGGCTATATTAAAAATGGGTAATGAAATTACAGATGTAAAGTGAATAGTCAGTCCATACAGTAAAGATTCTGATGGCTTGTCTATCAGGTGCAATCTCAAACAAGAGCTACTGTAGTCCACATTGCTTTCAAAGTGATATGCTGGCTATGTTAGCAAGTGCACTGCAATGACTTACAGTTACAATGCACATGCTGCATCCTCTCCACCACCAAAGGCACCTACAATGAACAGGTGAGCATTAAACCTAGACCATGGGGCAATGAAAGAATATAGCCTGGTCTGAGAAATTACATTTTCTTTTAACTCATGTGCATGGCCAGGTCTGTGGGAAAGAGATGGCATTGGGATGCACTACGGGAAAAAGGCACAGCATTTGTGGCAGTTTGTTGCTCTCAGAAATGTTCTTGGTGAACAAAAGTAAATCTTCCATAATTTCTTTCATATGGCTGTTACTGTGATATGTACTTATGGGCATCTAAACATTGTTGCAGACCAAATACAAGATTTCATAGCAATAGTTGTTTATAATAGCAGTGATTTCTTTTAGTAAGGCAATATACACTGTCACACTGCAAAAAATTGTTTAAGAATAGTTTAAGGATGATTTGGCATACAGATATCCCAGACCACACTTTTGGAAGTACATGTGAAACATATAATCTTAATATAGTACTCTGTAAAAACAGAAAGCTAATGTATGGCATTGCTTAGCATAAGGGCAATTTGAGATGGTGCTTACGGCCTCAGGAGCATGCTGACACAACACATTTGACTTTATTGACATGATAGGTCAGTTCTTTATGATAATAAAAATAAATAAAAAACATAGTGAAACAAAAGCTCTAAAGCAAGTAGTATGTTGTTAGCTAAAAGATGCTGTAGAAAATGAAGAAACCTTGCTAAGACTGCAAAACCGATCAAGCAAGGTTTTTAGTTTTAACTTATGAGCAAGGAGATGGGCAGGTCATGCTATAAAGAGCTGGTGTTATTGTGTGTATGAACCCATCTGCCTCCCACAGTTGGCAGCCGGACAGCTACAAATTGATTGTGTGGAGATTGATACTCGTGACGCAGAGTCAGCATCACACATGGGCCGAGAGGTGCATTAATCCAATTAACTTAGGCAGCAGTACAACCAGGACGAAGATCTACAAAAAAAATATATATATAATTTAAAATTATAAGAATATATATAAATATATATATATATATATATATATATTTAGAAAAGTATTAAATGTCAGCGTGCGCATCACTACAAAGGTCATAAGTAGGCAGCAGTCAGATGTATGGGATTCATTTTATTACAGTACGTTGCTGTGAACCACTTTCTTTTTAATATTCTGAAGATGCTCGATAGAAGTGTAGATGAATCTAAAGAGAAAAGGGTAAATATTAATATATTAATGGTAAAGGTTGTTGTTTTTGACAACTGCTTACACTTCACAACTTCTAATCACAACCTGTCTAAAGCAAGGCTGGAGATTTTAGCAGGGTTGGGTAGTGATGGATGATGTAATCAATTATCTAAAAGTGATTGTGCCTAGAATCTTTCCTGTCAAGTATATAAGCAATTGTCTAGCTCACAGCTGTCAGCCTGCTGCCTCGTTTCATTGGTCCACTAGGACTTTGGCCCACAATAACTAAACATTACATTATACATTACTCAACATTTTCATGCTAGACCAGCGTGCACTGGTAAAGGCAAAACTGACCAATCTGATTAACTTCAGATACTGAATCCTATTTCCTAATGTAGAATTCTACATCATGATGTGAACACAAGTATATGTATCGTGTATGTGTTTAAACATCATGGTTGACAACTTGAATCTGTTTGATTAGAAGGTGATTTCATATTTTTTATATAACACATGGCTTGGCAATTAACTTTAACATGAACTAACAGTTAAAAATAATGTGCTTGTTCTAATACATGATTGTTTCAATAGTAACAGTTCACAAACAAGACTTGTTGCTTGACAAAATAAAAGCCATAGTCAGTGACTTTTTTTTTTTTTTTGGTCATTATAAGAGAGAGAATAGAGAGATCGTATTTAACTTGAAGTGTCTAGGCTATTTGGCAGTGCTTGCCAAATGTTTAGAAAAACCTAGTCTTTTTTTGTTAAAAAAACATGGTCCCTTTTTTTTTTTTTAAACAATCCAGATAAAATGCAAAAACATACAATAATTGGACAGTGAATGTTTGAAAGATAGTCCTGTGGACAGATGAGTCCAAATGTGACATTTTTTTTTGTTTTAACAGTAGAACTTATGCAAGACAGAGAAAAGGAGTGATGATGTTACAAGACTGCCTCACACCCATAGTCAAACATAGAGGTGGAAGCATAATGGTTTGGGGTTGTTTTGGGGCAGGGACTGTTGAAAACTTATTGAAGGTGAAAGGAATATTAAGCCAACATGACAACCATTCCAAATTTCAACGAAATGCAATTCCATCTTTACTGTGGCTAATTGGAAATAACTTCACCACACAACAAGACAATGACCCGAAACATTCATCCAAGCCCTGTAAGCATTATATAGAAAACAAACGGTCAGCTGGAGTATTGTCTATCATTGCATGGCCTGCCAAGTCCTATTGAACTGCTCTGGATTACAAGATCAGAAAGAAATACCCAACATAAGATCTGTACATTTATAACGTTGTTTGCTCAAAATAAATATTCATACCATTAAATTACATAGTTTGTTGCATATAAACAAAATAAATTTGCATTTGTTTTTCAAAAACGATAAAAGACTAGTTGTTTCCAAACTTTTGAGAGGCACTGTACATATCATGCATATTCCAGAAAAATAATTACATTCTGAATAGACCTAATAAAATGCAGATGTTCAAGATGTGAAATATTTGAAATATATATATATATGGATGTGTGCATTAAGAATGAGGGTGTTTTGCAGTTTTCAGGACCATTGTCCTACAGTACCAGTCAAAAGTTTGGACACACCATCTCATTTAGTGTTTTTTTATTATTATTTTCTACATTGTATAGCAATACTGAAGAACTGCAAACCATATGGAGAACATATATGAAGGTATGCCTTGTCAATAGTTCATTTGTGACATTTCTTGCCTTATTCTTTAGACCATGAGATGTCTTGTGCAAAGGAAGGGGTGAGTACTGGGTCAATAGCCTGATTAGAGTTACTTCAACTACTGTACAAATCCTTATTAAGGCAAGGAATGCTTGGTTAGGTAAAGAGAAAAGACAATCCATCATTGGATTGACATGAAGGCTAGTCAATCTGAAAAATTTCAATATCTCTAAATGTATTCCCAAGTACAGTCACCAGAAACCTTCAAACACTATGATGAAACAGGCTCTCATGAGGACTGTCCAAGGAAAGGAAAACCATGAGATACCACTGTTGCAGAGGATAAGTTTAGCAGGAGAGCAGGAGAGACTCGCTTAGACCAAGAAACGCATGGTTGCTTCTTTAAAGAGGTAAAGAGAAGATGTGATGGTGTTGAGGTGTGTGATTATGACACCAGCATGGTTACAATTTGAAGTGACATGCCATCCCATCTGTTTTGCGCTTAGTGGGACCATTATTTGTTTTCCAACAGGACTATAACCCCAAACATACCTTTAGGTTATGTAAGAGCTAGTTGTCCAGGAAGGAGAGTGATGAAGTGCTGCATCACATTACTTGGCCTCCACAGTCACCCGATGTAAATACAGTTGACATGGTTTGGGATGAGTTGAAACAATGAGTGAACGAAAATCAGCCAACAAGCGCTCAAACCCTCTGGGAACTCCTGAAGATTGGTGAAAATCCATTGCAGGTGACCACCTCATGAGGCTGACTGAGAAAATGCAAAGAGTGTGCAAAGCTGCCATGAAAGCGAAAGGTAAACACTTTGAAGAATTTAAAATATAAAACACATTCTGGGTTATTACACATGTTTTTGTTAAATACATAATTCCATATTTGTTCACTCATTAGATATATATCTTGACCATTAATGTACAATGTTCAAAAAATAAAGATAAAGGATTGAGGGATCTAATTGGTAAGTACATGGCTTCAGAACATTAAAATACAATGAAATTACCTATTTATATAGCATTGTCATTTGAATGAAATTTTCAGGATCATGGATAGGGACTATGTTACACACACCACTGCCACTTAATGAGTTATATATGTCATTATATATTGAGCAGCTGTTTCACATTAGCAGTCGTTATCACGTATATATTGTTTGATTAGCATCTTAATGTTTTATGATTTTCACAGTTATCCCTGTTCCATGTCCAGGTTATATATTTTTGCTACATTATACATTGTTGTGTGTTTCTTTCTTCATTTCGTTGGTTTTGAATGTTTGCACTTAATTGCATTAGAAGTTGTAATATGCGCTTGCATCCGCTCCCACTTTTCCGATTATTACCTGGCAATAATAAAGTATTAAGGCCAGTTTTTGTGTATTTGGTAATAGCGATTTGGTGATTTTGTTACATTATCCATTGTTGTGTGTTTCTTTTTCATTTCGTTGGTTCTGAATGCTTGCCCTTAATTTCATTAAAAGTTGTAATCTGCACTTGCATCTGCTCCCACTTTTCCAATTTTTACATGGCAATAATAAAGTATTAAGGCCATTTTTTTCTGTGTGTATTTGGTGATGAAAACTAGCAATAAACAAAGAAGTAAAAGTATAGGATGACAGAATCTGGTTAAAGAAGAGGAAGAAGCAATTAGTTTTTATTTGTTTGTGGCATATCAGAGGGTCCAGCGAAATCTGAGCCCCTTCTAACTTTGTCATGAGGAAGACTCTATTTTGTTTTATTTGCTCTTCTGATTTTCAATATGTTGCTGAATTGCTGTAGGTGGGAGCAAAAATATTTGAATACTTTCTAAAAATACTCAGAGGTTGAATATTAAAGGCAGCTGGTTGATTGTGCCATAAACAGGCACATGTCCACTTTTATTTTCTTTGTTTTGTATACATTTTCAATAGAACAAAATCTTATTTTTGTCCCTTGACTTTGCTTATTCTTTTTTATCGATTGATTAGCATATTTGATAAACATAGTTAATGCTTAACAGTAACCAATATTAAAGATAATTAAAGATTTCATTACATGCAAATGCTTTGAAGACCTGCTTTTTGACTGGGACTGAAGTCAAGGTTGAGATTGTTTAAATAGGTTTTAAATTGGATTAAAAAAAAAAAAATCCTATAATCGTATTACAATTTTTTTATATAATCGAATGCCTGTAAATTAAATATCTATTCAAAGACTAGGAAATAGTGTACAGAAAGCTAGACAGTTATCCAGTGTTTGCATGCTACCTACAGGCCAGCTATTTTGAAATAGTTTTTGCTATATTTTCCACTAACTGACTTTTAACTAAATTGTCCAGTATTTTTTTTATTCCTTCGGCTGTGCCTTGGCTCTGTACTAAATGCTCATAATTTCCTCACCAAAACATCTGGAATACTTCATTTACTTGTTTCTCATTTACTATTTTCAGGGATTACTGAAATAAATGTTTGGTAGACTTTTTTATCACTCAACAAACTTTAATCACTGGGCATTTTGGTAGAAACCTTAGAAGCATACTTAAAGTTTTTAATTTACTGTTAGAAGCTATATTGAGATGTTCTCTGGTGTTTTCAAAAGCTCCAATATTGGAGGCAATTTCAGTATGCAAGTGTTATTTTAAAGTTCTTTTTTTTTTTCAGTTGTAGCATTAAATTCAATACAGACAATGCAATTGTGCACTCTATTAAATGAATGAAATAATGAATGAATGAACTCCACAATATTTCTGTTAATTTTTTTTATTAAATGTGTTTGAAGCAAAACATAGCGAACATAGCGAACATAGAGAAAACATAGCAAAATATTGCATTAATAATGCTTTAGCGCAAATTAATTTAAACTACACTAATTTTAATAACTTGCAATTAATTCAGCACACATTTCTGTTTGACCATTTTTATTAAAAAATATAAATAAATAAATAAATATATCAAAGGTGAAATTAAAACCTTCAAGGCAACATATATTTATTCACAACGTCCTTTCCATTACTCAGGAAAAAAATGTAATCACTAAACATTTGTTTTACTGATGCACAGAGTAAAACATATTTTGTCTTTATGCTCTTTGTTGAGTTTGGTTTCACTAATAATTAACCCATGTTGATTAGTGTATTAAAAACTTGAAAATTATAAATTTAGAGTACATTTAGAACAGATAAAAATGTGATTAAGCTGCATTTAATCGTGAGTTAACTCATGACATGCGATTAATCGCGATTAAATATTTTATTTGATTGACAGCCCTAATATATAAATATATGAGTACACCCGTCACATTTCAGCAACCATTTTAGTATATTTTATTAAGGGACAATACTATAGAAATTATACTTGGATATAGATATATTTGGATTTAGAGTATTTAATTTGCAGCATATATAGCAGTATAAATTTACTGTATAGATTTACTGAAAATAACTCAACATACAGCCATTATTGTAAAAAAAAAAACTGGCAACAAAGGTGAGTACACCCTTGGTGATAACAGCTGTATGTTGCTTAACCATGCAAAGCCACATGTCCGATTCATCATGTTCATGTTTTGTCTGCTTGACAGGTCCATACAAATTTGTGTATCTTGTATTAGAGCAGTTAAAATGCAGTGCTTTTAGTAATATTCTCTCATCACTGGATGTTCAACATGGCACCTCATGGCAAAGAACGCTCTGAGAATTTTTGAATTAGAATTGTTGCTCTCCACAAAGATGGCCTAGGTTATAAGAAGATTGATAACACCCTGAAACTGAGTTACAGTTCAGTGCCCAGGGTCATACAGAGGTTTTCCAAGACGGTTTCCACTTGGAACAGGTCAATCAAAGAGTTCGAGTCCTCGTGCTGTGCGGTACAGAAACTGGCTTAAATAAAAATGCATGAGTGCTGCCAGCATTGCTTTAGAGGTTGCAGAAGTGGACTCTGTGCTCAGTCCATATGCCGCACACTGCAACAAGTCAGTTTGTATGGCCGTTGTCCCAGAAGGAAGCATCTTCTAAAGCATGGTTCACAAGAAAGCCCGAAAAAAGTTTGCTGAAGACAATCTGTCCAAGAGCATGAATTACCATGTCCTGTGGTCTAATGAGACTAAGATAAACTTGTTTGGCTATAATGGTGTCCAGCATGTGTGACAATGCCCTGGTAAGGAGAACCAAGATAATTGTGTCTTGCCTACAGTCAAGCATGGAAGTGGGGCGCTTGGGTTCATTGAAAAAAACATGGATTTCAACATGTACTGTCATGTACTGTCTGAAGCAGAACATGATGCCCTCTCTGTAGAAACTGGGCCTTACATCAGTTTTCCAACATAATAATGATCCCAAACACACCGCCAAGATGCTGAAGGTGATGGTGATGTAGTGGCTAAGTATGTCTCCACACCTGAATCCTATTGACCACCTATGGGTCATCCTCAAGTGTAAGGTGGAGAAGTGCCATGTGTCTAACATCCAGCAGCTCCATGATGTCATTATTAAGGAGTGGAAGAGGGCTTTGACTAGGCCACTCCAAAACCTTAATTTTGTGTTTTTTGTTCTGGTGTGTTTCAGATTATTGTCCTTCTGCATAAACCCCACTGCATAACAGTGTAGAAATTAGATTTTTGGAATCTCCTTGTTTTTTTTCTTTTTTAATTTATACTGTAAGCCAGCCATATGTGGTAAGTGAATTACTACTAAATAGCACTAAAAGAAATAAGCATCCTATCAGCTTTATAACTTTTTTTTAATTGCCAAAACATCAATGTATTTAGAATTAGCTGGATGCAATATATAAATCCTTTTTTTTTATATTGGTATTGTGATTGACAGAGAAGAAAGGAATGTTGTTGTCTAAGCCGAAAACAGAGCCAGTCATGCTCTCTTGTACTCCTCTTTAGCAAAAACCTTGAGATCTTTATGATACAAACTTCCTGACCTCCTGAAATTAGGGTCAACCTTTATATAATTGAGCAACTCGTAGATATACTGAAATAATCTAGAAAAAGATCCTCAAAATATGCCCTCAGTCAAAAGGTTATGCGCCTTATTAGCCCTGTAACACACACTAATTCTAATGCATGATTAGACATACATTGCTGTACGACTCAATACACACAACCCAATTACTCAGCTCATCACACATAAATGCAGAACACTGGAACACAAAAATTAGACTAAATTAGAACACTCTCAAACCTAAACGGAGAAAATGGATTGGCAAAATGACTTCTTGCTGTCAGAGACAAAGTATAGAGAGCAAGTACAAACACAGGGCCCACAGTCCCACCATCAAAAATGAATCTTTATTAAATAGTGTAGTAGTAAAGGTTAGCTTGGTTTTTGTGATTTGTCCTATAATCCAGAGATGAAACAAGCCGTGAAATGGTGTGAAGACTATCTCAACCCCTCAAAAAAAAACAAAAAAGAAATCCCCAAACCACCAAGATGCTGTTTGAATTGGCAAGCAGCCAATAACCATAACTGACTCATTTAAATTCCTTGCCAAGTGTATAGAGCTTAAATGCAGTTGCTGATACAGTTCTATTCAGCAATTATTCAAAGTATAATTGACATCCCAGCATTACTGTCTGGTACAGAAAAACAGACTCACACAACAAGGAGAAACTTCAAGGGCATTTTTCACCAGGCCTCCAAAATATTGCAAACATTTCAAGAACTTTAAATGTAACCCCAAAACCAGCAAAAGTTATGATCAAACAGGCTCTCCTAAGGACCGTCTCAGGAAAGGAAGACTAAGAGCTACCTCTGCTGCAGAGGATACAGTAAGTTAGATTTATCAGCCTCAAAAAACATAAATTTACATAATTGCTTCTCAGAGTTCAACATTTACTGTTTCTAGGAGACTGTGTGGGTCGGGCCTTCATGGTCAGGATCTACCATCAATGCATGCTTTGCACATAAAATACACTTGGATAAAGAGCTCTAACAAAGTTCTCTAAAAAAAAAAATATTCAAATGCCATTCCACTGCAATAGCTGCAGTTACCCATTAAAACAATACCAAATGGTTTTCATTACAAACTGTGTTTATCATTAAGTGATTATTATCAAACCAAAGAAACTTTTATGGAAACATATTGGAATCTGGATGCTTGAAGATCCCTAATAGCCCAATGTCCAGTAGTTGCCAAATTTGACAAAGATATTCTGATTCTTAATTATTCTTAATTCACTAAAACATCAAATGCCATTAATTTAAACCAACACTTTCCCATTAGAGACCAATAACTGCAGTTTCCATTAAAACCAGTTCAAATCCAATTACAATCATTGCATATTCAATGCGGGTTTCTTTTTATTTAATTTTTTTTTTTAGCAGGAAAGCTGCTTCAAAAAGATTTTTGCTATAGAATTCAGCTCTTCTCTCAGATGTTGCTAATTTGTACCTGCCTTACTCTTTTTTTTTGTTATAACTTCTTCTTCTCCAGGAGTCGCCACAGCGGATCATCTGTCTCCATACCCCCCTGTCCTCTACAGCTGCCTCTTTCAACCCAACTACCTCCATGTTTTCCCTCACCACATACATAAACCTCCTCCTTGGTCTTCCTCTTTTCCTCCTTACTGGTGGCTCCATCCTCAGCATTCTCCTACCGATATACCCAATGTCCCTCCTCTGCACATGTCCAAACCATCTCAATCTCGCCCCCCCTCACCTTGTCTCCAAAACGTCCTACATGCGCTGTCCCTCTAATAAACTAATTTCTAAATAACTGCACTTCTAAATATCACTGCTACACTTCATCTGTCACCATTTGTATTTTTTTTTTGCTGGTAGACATGAATGCTCCTGCAAATTTTTATTTTTGTTTTACTAATTCCACATGCACATTATTATAATATTATTTTATAATCTTAATTATTAATTGTTAAATGTTGAGTCAAATCAAATCACCGCTAACACTGTTGTGTTCTAATGGAGAGTCCTGTAGACTTGTTCAAATACATTGGTGTGGAACATTGCATACAGAGGATTTCAGTAAATATTGATATGTTGCTATGCAACATATATTTGAGGAAGAACATTCATATTCACCGTATAAAAGGTGCTGCAAATTGGGTTGCATGCAAACATTTTTTTTTTCAATAAGACAGGTTTTAGTATACACTTTCCTATCCTTGCATATTGCTAATATTGGTTTAGACATTTTTTATGGTGTTGGACAGGTGCTTCACACTTGTTCATCACCACTGGTAATTTCCATGCTCAAAGCTTTACGTGGAACAACAGAGAGAGAGAGAGGGAGAGAGAGAGAGAGAGAGAGAGAGAGAGAGAGAATGGACAGACAAAAACCACAGACAGATAGACAAAGAGATAAACAGGCAGTCTTGGCTTGTCCAGTGGAGGCTGTCCATGCTGAATCAGCTGTTCTTCAGTAAACCATGGAGACAGAATGTCTGACAAACACAAACACACGCAAACACACAAATCAGATACTTAATGCACTTAAACTTGTTCGTTTTCTAGACATCAGGAAGGACATCAACTCTGATTATGGTTTAGTGTGCAGGAACTGCACAGTGATGTGTCTTCGGATGGAGACAGTCCTGTGTTTCAGTATTTGCATAATAGTGTTTTTTTTTTTCCTGCTCTGTTCATAATCTTATTTTTAATCTTCTGATTTTAATAAAACCGTTGGTGTCATCATTTTGTTGGAACTGTATCACTTCATATATTATTTTCTGTATTAGGAATGTAAGTGTGCATTTTTATAGTTAATATGAAAAGCAAATAATTTTACTGTTACCACATCATTATACATAAAAACTGCACATAAAGTAATTCTTTAAAAAAATAATAATAATAAAAAAAAGACAGTGTTAGCATATTTGAATAACTGATGTTTACATTTCTTATATGATTTATATTCTGTACAACATATAGTGTACACACGTATCACAATAAAATAACCTAATCACATTTAGTTGAAAACTGCAAAAATGTCGTCAATGAACAAAAAAATTAAATGTATAAAAAAAAAAAAAA